>JARLTB010000131.1:4097500-4302500 GCA_030141615.1 Unio pictorum | reverse complement strand
AACAAAGGACTCCTCCCCCTGAAACAAAAATGCGGGTCTAGTATTCTTGTTTCTGCAGTCAATACATTTTGCTTTTCAAAATGAGGGATAAAGGAGGAAAGTATAAAGAATTTCTTTAAAAACACATTTAGGACTAATTTTTCTCACAGTATTTTATATTCGCTATATCGAGATGGGACCGGGGGAGTTTTTGATTGATTTGTATGCATAATACGTAGGTCTGATAGTTTTGAGATAGGATAAAAATGCACAGGGACTTTGTTGACATTTGAAACTGAACTTTAAAGCACAAAAAACTCGATGTATATCATCATAATAACACAATTTGTTTAGACCCCAACCGACAGCTCTGGGTCTGTGCAGTTTGTTAGGACGAACCAGTTGAACAAACAATATAGCTGGTAAATTTATGTATGTTTATTCCTTTTGTTTTGGTGTAACTGCATCTGCTTAGCTTAAAAAACGTCAATACAAATATTGATAAACGTTATTCTTCACTATGTAGAAAATCCTGAATACCTCTGTCACACTGTCAAACGAACTATATGCAAGCCTACTGGGAATTTGGACGCATTCCATTTTAATCGTTCTTGCCTTCACTATAAAGAACATCTGCCAGGAAAATTTAATATTTTAAACCAAGTCTTTAAACAAACAATATGGCTAGGTGAAATCAATTTTAAGTACTGATAATATCAGTCAAAATAATACTTTAACATCGGGTTTGCGTATGTAATACGAATCCTTCAGGTAACAGAACCTATTGACTGAAACCAAATCTCTTGCCATAAATGTCTCACAATACACTGATATGCATGTAGAAATTAGTTTGAATGTACTGTCAATATTATCAGGTAGGATATCGCAAACACACGTGTGTCGCATAAAGCGACTAAGAATAACCAGTTGACGTAACTTATTATATGCTAGATCAAGTCCCCTATAAAAAAAATGGAAACCATTGGTGCATTCTGGCATCTTGACCGGAAGTATCTGCTCCGTCCCATCAAATGACCAACCAATAAAGTAATTAAGCAACATGGTATTGTTTTTTATCGGAAAAGACTGTACGAGAAATGGTGCTGACTGGCAATCCTCCATTCTACTTCAATACATCATTTGTTTCGTAATATCGCAATTTTCAGGTCCATCATCGTAATTTGTCGAAATAGTTGTAAACTTTGGTTATATTTTGGCGTCAAACATAGTTCACGAAAACTTCGGAAATATTGACAAACATGAAACGTGTACTTGGTCATAGCATTGCTACAGAACGACCCATCTATAACATGTATTTAGAATATTCTGTAGAAGATAGAACAAACCGTTGTATCTTTTATTTATTGAAATGTGGTTTGTGTGTTTGTCTAACGAAACTTTTAGCATATGCCGAATACATGGGACTAAAGACTTTTCCAATCTTTGCACCTAGGCATCCGAACCGTGTATCGAACCCACGACCTTTGGATTACGAGTCTGACTTTCCAATGCGTCACCTCGGGTCCCGATTTAAAATGTCTTTACACTTGGGTTCGAAGATCGGCCAAGTCATACCAAATACATATTCAAATGGTACAAATAGCTTCCTCGCTTGGTTCAGCATTAAGAGATTAGTGCTAGGACTGGTCGGTCTTTTGTCTGGATAAAATGACTGGCTGGGACATGATGCCATATGTCTGCGGCATGATACTCCAGTGTTAGACATCACTACAAGCTGCTCTACTGCAGCCACTGTTGCGTAATGACTGGAATTATTAAAGCCACCTTAAAAATCAAGCACACGCACACACACGCTCGCACACACACACACTTCTTCCTTGCATACATACTTCTTTATTTATACTCTTACATAACTACTTATCTTATAATATAAAGGGATTGCAGGGGAAATTTTGCCGGGTAGAGCGCCAATGTACACTGCAGGGAACTACCCGACTGGGTAGGTTTTAGCTCTGTCATGTTACTCTGCTCCCATCTTGTATCCGTTTCTCCACACCATCTCTCTCGCCCACATTTTTGTCTACCCAACATAAAAACTACTACTACTACTACTACTACTAACAACGGGGTCCCCCAAGTGGCCGAGTGGTCTGAAGCGCTTTCCGTTATGGATCACTGCCATATAACTTCTGTCTGCGTGTGTTCGAGTCTCAGAAGATTCGGCTAATGTAGTTGTCTGAGAAAGCTTGCCAGTAGCTTCTCGTGGGTCGGTGGTTTTCCCGGGTTCTTCCTCCACCAATAATACTGGCCGCCATGTATAGCCTATCGTGTGCTGAAAAATGGCGTTAATCCCTACAATAACAACAACAACAACAACTACTACTACTACTACTAACAATAACAACAACTACTACTAACAACAACAAAAATAATAATAACAATAATAATAATTGTCGTTAATACTCCTACTACTACTACTAATAATACTACTATTATTATTATTATTATTATTATTATTATTATTATTATTATTATTATTATTATTATTATTATTATTATTATTATTTACCGACCCGAGGTTGGGTAATCTGAGCTAGCTAGATCAAATATTTATCTTACAATCGTGCAGGGTATTTTCATCAAATATCAGCCATTCACATTATCCTGACACCAGGCCGACGAGTCCCCACGCTAGCTTTTTTGCTGAGCGCCAAGCAAGTCAGCGGTATGTACTATTTTTAAAGTCACTGGTGTGAATAACTCGGCCGGGGTTAGTAAGAAGTAATACATTTATATAAGCGTGCATTTTGTAATAATGTGAAAAATGATGCTTAAAAACTTTACAAAAATAACAGAAGCAATAAAACAATGACAAAGCAAATCTTGAATTCTGCTTGTTAAACAAGTATTTCAGAGTTTCACCATTTTGACCTCCTTCCCAAGCCTTCATCGTCTTGGGTAGGTATATGAAGTTAATTACTGTTTCAAATGTCAGTTGGATAGACGTATGTGTTTTTCATTTTCAATAAATAAAAAATATGTACATAGTTGTAGGACGGAGATAAAATTCCAAAGTGTAATCAAAAGCTTTAGGCTAATTACTAGAGTTTCTTGCTTCACAGAGGCAGGAGTTAAGGATATTACTCAAGAACTCTATGACAATGTCTTCTCTCTGCTTTGAAAGTAAGTGCAGAGATTAAGAAATGACAAGCCATCCGTTCGTGACAGGGAAACATTGTTTCATCTATGTCATGCATACAGCTCATATGTTGCAACATCAAATTCTTGGAATTATATTTGCAATGAACGCGTATCCTTTATCAAGAAGATAAAAAATGGATGCTTATCAAGCCTTACATTTTCTGCAAACTTATAGATTTAAGGCCTTAGTTTTATATGGAAACCTATAGATTTCAGGCCTTAGTTTTATATGGAAACCTATAGATTTCAGGCCTTAGTTTTATATGGAAACCTATAGATTTCAGGCCTTTCCTTATATAGAAACCTATAGATTTCAGGCCTTTCCTTATATAGAAACCTATAGATTTCAGGCCTTTCCTTATATAGAAACTTATAGATTTCAGGCCTTTCCTTATATAGAAACTTATAGATTTCAGGCCTTTCCTTATATAGAAACTTATAGATTTCAGGCCTTTCCTTATATAGAAACTTTTAGATTTCAGGCCTTTCCTTATATAGAAACTTATAGATTTCAGGCCTTAGTTTTATATGGAAACCTATAGATTTCAGGCCTTTCCTTATATGGAAACTTATAGATTTCAGGCCTTTCCCTACATGGAAACTCATAGATTTCAGGTGTATCCCTTTATGCAAACTTATGTAATGTAGGCCTATCCTTATATACAAACATATATGTTTCAGACCCATCCTTATATTCAGACTTATACATTTCTGAGAAATCTTTAACTGTAAACCTATTTAATTATTGATTAATAATGTATAAACTATATATTGGTTAAAACAAACATCCAGATCTAACATTAAACCGAAATGCACACGATTCAGTACCTTTTTAAGAGCATTTGAACTCCCCTTGCTTCAACCATCTGACTAAGAATTTGTACTATTGGGTTACAAAAAAAAATCTCCATAACTTTGATAGAAAATAGTGAATGAGAAAGAAACCAATGTACAAGTAAGTAGCGTTGTCTTTCTCTTCCTGATAATATTCAAACATCAAAACTTTATTCCGACATTATTTTGATTTCGTTTTCCACTTAATAAATATTTCCTCAGAAGGCAAATTCAGTTGGTCCTAACTATAAAATGTGGGAAAGCGACAAAGAAAATATGGAGCAGGAAAAACGTGTAAGCTAGAGAACGAGGAGAATTAATTCCAACTCCATTGCTTACAAAGCATACCATTCCAAGAGATGATTACAGTTATTATTGTGCTCGTATAATATTTATTCTATTGTAACGGGTATTTAGCGTTGTTTCCAGAATTCGTCAATATATCTAAATATCTGAATAATATATTCAAATAAAATCGGTATCCAAATATTGACCATTGAGAAAAATAAAATTACAGATTAAACGTTTTTTTTATTTTTTTTACTAAAGTAGTTTAAAAGCACTTAATGTATCTTATGTCATTTTGGATTAAAGTTGGTTTTAACTTCATTCATTAACTGTTTTAAACTGTTAAGCTGTACATACCTGAACACAACATATTCCTCATGTACGCTGGTTTGGCAGTGTTGCGTCTATGGAACTAATTTTTTGTCTTGATTCCTATAACATATATACGTAGTCAATTCAGTAACCGCATCCCGTTCGATAGATGTCTGTTAATGATGTACCAGTCTCTCTGAAATAGGTCTCTGTTATACCCCTGTAATCAGTAAGCTGGAATCTCGTTATTTAAATAACGACTTGCGCCGCCTACTTTATGCTTTGTTTGAACTCATACTCTGAAGCGATGCTCATTAGAGGACAGTACACAGAACGAAAGCATTATAGATCTTTATATAACTAAGTCATATAGTTCGCTAAATCCACACAGTCGGAGGTATGGATTTCATGCATCAATTCGATCAAGTACCACACATATGACTTCGACGAGTATGAGGAAATCGATTAATATCATTCCTTGTGTATGTATTTGCAAGGCTATTTCAATTTTTTTAACACCAAAATATGTATTGGTTACGAACATTGGGAATAAATTAGCTTAAATTTGACAAAACCTTGCAACTAATTTTGATCTAATTCACAAAAGAGATTTTTTTTGGGAACAACTTAAATTATATCTCGAGAGAAGGTTAAAGAAAATGTCAACATACACATGCGTAGTTATGTAATAACATCAAAACAGTATTGGACTGTATATGATACGATAATTGACAATTATTATAAATGTTTACAGATCGTTATTATCGTCAAAGATATAACAGTGGGTTCGTCTAGACTACGATTGTTTAAGTGGTTTTGGTCTGGCCAATAGCCTAGTTCCATTATTGCATCATAAACATTTCGGCATCTCTCAGATGGGTTATAAATTTGATCATTTTTGCTTTATCACCAAGGCCTGACCGTTATGACCATCAAAGGAAAGACATTAATATTGTGTGATATTGTCCTAAGAAATCCAGTATTACGTTTACGATGAAAATTGCGCCATAAGTAATTGATAAAAGATAAAAGATATTACGCGCACAAAGAAACTAACATTATATTACAAAGAAAAGAATTTTTTAAAAAAATTATTTGTTTGCTGGAGGGACATATTGTACCAATCAGATCCGTAGTTAGGACAAAACTTACTGTAATCAGTCTGAATAAATCAATCTAAAAAAACATAGACCAAACAATGGACTGAAATTAAATTTAGAAGTATAACACGTTCATATTTAAATTATAAAATATTTAAATATTTGAAATATTTAAAACATTTCCAACATAATTAAATTGGTCAAATAAAAAAAAGCAATTAAAGCTAATAAATATTTGTTTTACAGATTGAAGACTCGTTGCCATTTGATATGTATGACAGATATGAGACTGAATTAAAATGAAAACTTTCATATTCGTACTCTAAATATATGATTTTTTCTGTTGTAATAAAGTAATGTTAACTTAGAATCTTAGATCCTGACCTTGATTCAGGATTAGTGGCATCCACTTAATCAGGTTTAATTTTAATTTTAAAACGATTACTTGTTGTCACGGTAAAGATGGGACTAGTGAATTAAGAAGTCATCAACATTTTAATCTTTGGTTCTCTTTGTTTCAGTGAAATAGTTTTAGGTTTGAAATTGTCATTCTCTTTTCTTGTAGCCAGTTTTTGAATCCTGGGTAACTTTTCTTTAGTTCACTTTGATTTTAAAGGATTAATTCATATTTGGAAATATTGGATGTGCACATACACAATTCTTGAACAAAGACAGTTTATGATAATGTTATTCAGATGTCCAACAACGGAGCGTTAACAATTGTATTTCTACAAGGAACTGTAGATAAGCATAAAACAGACTTGAGCATTTGTCTCCGTCTCTATCATGGATTTTTCAACATTACTCGAACTTGAATATATTAGAACATTTCATTACTAGGACTTTTGTTATTTAATTCGTTTTATTATATTATTTTTAGATTTATTCTTAAAACTGTAAATTCTTATTTGAATTTTTACAATCTTTTTCCAGGGTAAGAAAGTATTTATTAAATTATACAAAGCTTGCTGGTTTCACTCTTTCTTTGTCATCGTTTGATAGAGCCAAAACTCGTAACAATATATATATATATATATATATATATATATATATATATATATATATATATATATATATATATATATATATATTATATATATATATATATATATATATATATTATATATATATAATTGGATTCCTATGAAAGAAATCAGGTATATGGGATTAATAATAGAGAATTATAAATATACACCAGACAGAACGGAAAGTTCTCTAAGGAGATTCAAACACAAGTCCGTGGGTAAAAGGCTCCCATCGTCTTGCCTGCACACACCAGTCCACATTCTATCACGACTAAGCACGCATCATGAGAATCAATTTCTAGGTCGTCATACTACAGATAAACATGCCTGCAATAAATAGTAGTTTGGAGACTGCAGGCGTTAAACATGTTTATGTTTTCAGAAATTAAGCGGCGTTGTCGTATAACAAGTTGACAGATAATTCTATGAAAATATTGAAAAGTCTTTAGTAATCGTTTCTTACGAATTTTACTACTTGATTTGTTTAACACCATAGAAGAACAATTTCCTGATTTTTATCAGGACTCGTTCACAAACTCGTACATGAATTAACAGGAAACTGTTTCAGAACAAATGAGTTTTTCTTTGCAAAATATTATTCTCGCAAGGGAATCACTTGTGACTTATATCCCATAGTCCTCTGGGTGATGTCAGTATATATGTCATTAAAATGCCAATTCCAGTGTAATGTTCCATATTTCATTTCTGAAAGAGGCAAGCATTGAAGTGAAAGATGCAGATCACACTTGGGAACATGAAATGAAGACTTGGAATGGAATACTTTCAACTTTGACCGAGTCCAAAAGAGTTTTTAATTGTAAACAGAAGGCACTGATCTATGGGTAAATATCACAATGTGGACATAAAGGAGCCAAGAAAACATGGTAGTGAGCACGTGTTTTCATAAGCCAGCAACACAACAAACATTAAGAAGCCTTACAAAGTACACTTTCAAAACAGAAAATTGAATTCATCATCCCCCATGTAAACAAGCAAACACTTCATGATTCAAAATCTTTATAGCCATCTATTTGTGCCAGAATTATAAAAGTGGCAAGGATCAAGCCTTGTGAGGAATATTATATCTCTCCTGTACAAAGAGGCACTAAGATTTTATCTTTATGATTTCTAGATTTTCACAACTTACGTCTAAACATGACATAGACAAGTCACCACTGATAAGTACTAAACTTCTCCGCGTCTACTAGGACAAGCAAGAAATATACGAAATGCAATTTTAATTCTCGACCAAAAGGCAAAGTTGCCTCTAACCAGCTATATATTCACGTGAGTCTAAACGTGATCAGAATCTGTATTAAAGGTGATTCCACACCTTTCATTATATGTGCACATTATTTAAACTACGATTGCGCATTCATTGTTCATTTTATAAATATCCTCTGGTTTGAAATTGTAGATACGCAGTTAAAATTCATTTTTGTGTCATCAGAAGAGGAAGGAAATTGTCTCATGTATGCCAGCTGTTTGTTAGATTTAAATAAAAGATTTTTATTCCTGATTCAGCAGTCTTTTCCTTTTGCATTTTAATTTGTGATATACAAGACCGTTTAACCTGTTTACCGGGTCTATAAATTAATGTAAAATCATATATGCCTCTAAAATAATCATTTTACGGTTGGTTTGCATTATTTCCCCACGCTACAATATGCATTTTACGGTTGGTTTGCATTATTTCCCCATGCTACAATATGCATTTTACGGTTGGTTTGTATTATTTGCCCGTGCTTCAATATGTATTTTAAGGCCCGTTTGCATTCTTTGCCCATGCTACAATATGCATCTTAACGTTGGCTTGCATTCTTTGTCCTTGGTATACTATGCCTTTTAAGGTTGGTTTGTATTATTTGCCCATGGTACAATATGTATTTTAATGTTGGTTTGTATTCTTTGCCCATGCTAAATATTCCTTTTAAGATTGGTTTGTATTCGTCACCCATGGTACAATATGCCTTTTAAGGTTGCTTTGCATTATTTACCCATGGTACAATATGCATTTTAATGTTGGTTTGTATTCTTTGCCCATGCTAAATATTCCTTTTAAGATTGGTTTGTATTCGTTACCCATGGTACAATATGCCTTTTAAGATTGGTTTGTATTATTTGCCCATGTTTTAATATGCCTTTTAAGGTTGTTTTGCATTATTTGCCCATGCTAAATATACCTTTTAAGGTTGGTTTGTATTCGTCACCCATGGTACAATATGCCTTTTAAGGTTGTTTTGCATTATTTGCCCATGGTACAATATGTCTTTTAAGGTTGTTTTGATTTATTTGCCCATGCTAAATATGCCTTTTAAGGTTGGTTTGTATTCGTTGCCCATGGTAAAATATACTTTTTAAAGTTGCTTTGCATTATTTACCCATGGTACAATATGCATTTTAATGTTGGTTTGTATTCTTTGCCCATGCTAAATATGCCTTTTAAGGATGGTTTGTATTCGTTACCTATGCTACAATATGCATTGTGACGTGTGTTTGTAATCTTTGCCCAGGCTAAATATGCCTTTTAAGGTTGGTTTGTATTATTTGCCCATGGTACAATATGCCTTTTAAGGTTGGTTTGCATTATTTTGTCCATGCTACAATATGCATTGTGACGTTGGTTTGTATTCTTTGCCCATGCTAAATATTCCTTTTAAGATTGGTTTGTATTCGTTACCCATGGTACAATATGCCTTTTAAGATTGGTTTGTATTATTTGCCCATGTTTTAATATGCCTTTTAAGGTTGGTTTGCATTATTTGCCCATACTAAATATGCCTTTTAAGATTGGTTTGTATTCGTTACCCATGCTACAATATGCATTTTAAGGTTGGTTTGCATTATTTTGTCCATGCTACAATATGCATTATGACGTTGGTTTGTATTCTTTTCCGATGCTAAATATTCCTTTTAAGGTTGGTTTGTATTCTTTACAGCCCGTTGAGGATGACATCCTTCAGAGACGCTGGCGATGGATTGGCCACACCCTCCGCAAACCTGCTCCCAACATCACCAGGCAAGCCCTCACATGGAACCCTCAAGGAAAGAGGAAGAGAGGAAGACCCAGAAACACCTGGCGCCGTGATTTGGATGCAGACGCAAAGAAGATGGGCAAGACGTGGGGACAGCTGGAGAGACTCGCCCAGAACCGAGACGCCTGGAGGGAGCTGGTTGGCGGCTTATGTCCCAAACGGGGCCACAGGCGGAGATGAGATGAGATGTATTCGTTACCCATGGTAAACTATACTTTTTAAGGTTGCTTTGCATTATTTGCCCATGGTACATTATGCATTTTAATGTTGGTTTGTATTCTTTGCCAATGCTACAATATGCATTTTAACGTTGATTTGTATATTTGCCAATGCTAAATATACCTGTTAAGGTTGGTTTGTATTCGTTACCCATGCTACAATATGCATTTTAAGGTTGTTTTGCATTATTTGTCCATGGTACAATATGCCTTTTAAGGTTGGTTTGTATTCGTTACCCATGGTACAATATGCCTTTTAAGGTTGGTTTGCATTTTTGCCCGTGCTACAATATGCCTTTGAAGGTTGGTTTGTATTCGTTACCCATGCTACAATATGCATTTTAAGGATGGTTTGCATTATTTGCTCATATTTCTATACAAAGATGTGTCAATTAGCGCACATGTATTACTTTGTAATATACTAACCTAAGGAGTATTATTAACACGGAGGAAACAAAATATAAAAACAGATAGTAAACAGAGCATTTCTGAAAAAGCTACTAATATTTCAGATCTCCAAAAACTGATTGAGAGGGAACGAATGGTATCAGAAGCGCACGATTTGGTCAGAGAGAGACATACACTAATTCTGCCTTTCTTGCTAAAGACAAAACAATAAAGTAAAACCAAATCTGTTGAAACATAAACTATTTGATACTATTAGCAAAAGCATTGCAATGAGGATGGATCTTTAGGTGTATGTTTTGGAACGCGCAATGAAGACTATACATTCTGATGAAGACTTTAACATTTTTCCGTCTAACCCAAAACAGGCACATGCAGAACGGAATAATAAAACACAGACAAAAATAGATCAAATAGCTAATGAATGATTTAAGCAGACAAATTACTGACTTGAACAACAGATAACCGCTTAAACTAATACCCCGTATGTGTTGCAGAAGAATAATAATTTAGCAAAGATAATCAAATTTGGCAAAGATTATTAAAAAAGAGAATATTTGAAGAAAATTGAATCTTAATGATAAATACTAAGTATACATTTTACGATTTATCTATTGCAGCTGTGTTCGAAAACCTGAAAACGAGAACAAGGTTACATTCAAGGAATTTACACGTTTGTTACACAACGTTACACGTTTGTTACACAACGTTACACGTTGATGCTAATCAGTAAATACACGGGTTAAAGCCCGTTGATAGAGAAGTAGTTAAACATTTAGGTGTGGTAGAGGACATTGAAAAAGTAAGCAATTCGATTAAAACCAACTTGAAAAATTACAATTGTTTGAGCAGAGGGCTGGGGGTGGGGTTGAGATGAGGCAGCCGACAATCCTTTTAATGGGGGGGGGAATGGGGCACCCCCTGCCAAAGACCTCCATACAATCCGGGCCTTGGAAAATGTTGATTGTTTAGGTTTAAAAAAGCCAATCCGAGCCTTGCATGTTAGCCTGGTTGACGCACAAAATTATACTTAATTAGCGAAAGAAGATCATCACGCACAACTGAATGATGTTTCATATGCTTTTTCACGGGTAATTGTTAAATGCATTGTTAATTTGTTATTTGTGGTAACTTGTAATCAGGCACCCGTCCCTGAAGTGAGCCCAGGGTGCAAAATGAACACCCTAGTGGGTTTGTAGAGTGAACTGGGGAAGTTTTATCTGGGTTAAATAATATTCATTACAATTACTCATTCATTAATATTTCAACATCTTCTCAGGCTATCAGACTGTCCACAACTATAATTTGTTTTACAAACGCAGTCATATTTTCCGTCGCGTGTTTCGAATCCGAAACAGTTTCTGCTTGGCGACCAACTGGTCGCTGAACAAATTTCCAACTATTGTAACCTCAACACTACCAAGCCAGTTGTAAAAAAATATATTTTGGAACTGATATATAAAGATACCCACGGTGACAATAACACAACATGCAGATGTTAAAACGTGAAATATTTAATTAAGATATCAATGTTATTGAAATACATCTGTATGTATACCACTATGATTTATTAGTGTTTTTCAAATACAGCCATTACTTTAGAGGTGCACCGTTTGAAAAAATAGTGCTGTTAATATATATGCTTGATAAGAACATGTTGGCATCGTTGGTACGGCGATAATGTCATATTGGCCACAATAAAGGTCTGGCTGTCAAAGTATGACGATATTTCGTTTGCAAAAGATATAAGCCAAAAAGGTACATGGTTAATTATAGTCCATGCAGAACTTGATTTTGTCATTGCAGATATGGCAGCAAAAGGTGTGTTTGCGAACAGGGGATGTTGAAGTTTACCAACTGAAACCGCGATCGGTAGCATCTTCATCTACTACGACGGTGATTCTCCCCATTTTTCATCTTAGACCCTCGATGCCTGCATATGCTTCAATTAACCTGTTATCGATAATTAACTGATTTCAAAATGACTCTGTTACGGTCGCCAAGGACTCATTTAATATACTTAAATCAAAACTAAATCTTTTAAAAAATCTTCTAATGATGCATATTGACTGCGTTGTTCCATGGGATCATTCGCGAATTTAAATAGATGAACAATTGCGTAACTATTCTAAATTTTTAGATTGTAAACTTCATTGTGTGCATAACCGCAACGTTAAATTATCACAACCGTCATGTTTTCATTATTCCATTTCACGTTATAAGATGGTTTATCTTCTTGACCCTGGTGGTTCTGGTAAAACAAGGCGTGCGTTAGAATTATATAGAAATTCAAATATGGTAGAGCTAACCCCATCTTACCAGCTTGCCAGCGAGATGAGACAGAGTGGTGTTAGCGCCAGTACTTATCACGGTTTTTTCAGATGGAAAGAACCGCTCCGGTGGCCTAGTGGTTAGAGCGTTCGCCGCGGAAGCGGGAGGTCGTGGGTTCGATCCCCGGCCGAGTCATACCAAAGACTTACAAAAATGGTAATAACAGCTGCCTCGCTTGGTGCTCAGCATTAAGAGGGTAGTGTTAGGACGGGTCGGCCTGGTGTCAGGATAATGAGACTGGGTGGGACATCATGCTACATGTCTGCGGCATGATGCCTTAGTGCGAGACATCACTATAAACTGCCTCACTGCAGACATCGTAGCGATATGACTGAAAAATTGTTAAAGCTACGTTAAAAATCATAATCAAACAAACAAAAAGTCAATCAGATGGAAAGAAGATGCGTGGACACTAACTCGAATGGGTTCGAAATATATTCCTAAGATCATTATTTGAGAGGAAATATGTACTGTGTTAAAAGACACATGAAAAGTGTATTTTTTTTTTATTGACTGTCGACAAAATCAACGTCGAATATCAGTTGTGGCGTTTAAAGACAACCTCTTCCGATTACAGGAGTACACATCTAGATAAAATATATGACGATTATTATGAGGAAAGTTTGATACATCACAAAGCCAGCGATGAATTATCACGAGAACTGAAAGTGTTAACAAGACTGTGACATAATGGGCACAATAATTCCAGAAACGTCGACCAGTGAATTCTAGAACTTATTGCGCTCTAATGATCTGATAGATGCATCCAGAAAAATAGTATGTAATACTCCAAATAGGATCAGGCACTCTTTTTTTACCCCCTTCAAGTTTACCATGTTCATATAAATATATTACAATCACATTACTTAATCCTTGTCGTTTTGATAAGTCATGTCGTTGTATTGGTATATGTTTTTTTTGTGGTTGCATTAATGGGTTTCATAGAAATTGCACACGTAACCTTATTATTTAATGCAGCTATCACACTTGGTAGACTTGCAACACGTTCACGAGATCTCATATCTTTTGAATTTGATTCATGGATATTTCCTAACACGATGAATTGCGGTATGTCCTCGTCTTATGTTGGCGCTATATTTTTTCGTCAGAGATGATACTGCACCAGTAATGTTTTTGCCAAGATCAACCTGTAGTTTTGGCCTTCGCAATGTCGAATTATATTAGGATGATGAAAATAGGTCCATCTCGGTCTAGTAAGACACAATTAGTACTTAATCTAATAATGAGATGGTTCAAATGGGATAAGTTGTATTTAGTAGCACGATGTGTAGATGATCAACGATGCTACGATGTTGAATGAAGACGGTGATGATATTATTAATTGTTTCATCAATATTGATGAAGCCCCATCTGTAGATGAACGTGATGGATTTATTAATAATCTTGTATATGATGATGTAATAATGCTAGACAAACAATCAAATCCAGCTCTGATATTTTCTCGAGGTAAACAAAAATACTTTTTTATGTTACACAGTGATATACACAAACACCTAAAGTGATCAGATATAACTGTAATATTTTAGTTGTATTTAATGGAGTTGATACACATGCTTTAAGACATATTCATCAGACTTGATGTTTAGGGGATATGGATATATTTAATTTTTTTTTTAAATTCTTCTCACGTGCGCAGCTACCCCATACTGATTTATAACAATACATTTGCATGACCCTAGGTCGCGATATCGTGTAGGTCTTGATAAAATCTTCGGTTAAGAAATAGTATTTAGTCTGATGTAACAATGATTTGATTTAATTATATCAGCAGAGAGGGCGCCACCTCAATGAAAACGTCCAGCCGGTAAAACACTAATGACTGATAAAGTAACCAAAAAAAAAAGCTAACCAACTAAAGAAACTCTTGATCCGTTAGAGGCTTCGGTATGGCGTTATTGAACTTTAAGTTTTCATTTTCGTAGGAAGCTCTATTTTTAAAAAGATGACGCTTCAGCAAAAGGTCTGTTCGCCTCTCTGCTGCTGATGTCTAGTACTGGGGCATCATGCCGCAGACATGTAACATGATTTCCCACCCAGTCACATTATCTTGAAACCAGGCCGACTAGGCATAACATTAACCTTTTATTGCTGAGCGCCTAGCGAGGCAGCTGTTAGTACCATTTTTGTAAGTCCTTGGTATGACTCAGCCGGGGATCGAACCCGCGACCTCCCGCATCATATGAGTACGCTCAAACCACTAAGCACCCAAAGCGGTTGCTGTGAAATAGTATATGAAACATGATTCAGTTTCGCTCGGTTATCGCCTTTAGCTAATTATACATTTTTGCCCCAAACAAGCTTACATACAAGGTCGAATTGGCTTTTAGCAATTAAAAAAATAATCAACACTTTCAAAAGCCTGGATTGGAAGGTGGAGGGGGTCATTGGCGCAGAGGAGGGGGGAGAGGCTGATTTTCGCTCCTACCTGCTGTTATTTGGAAGAAACGTTTATAATAAACTGAATTCATTTTAAATGTAAAATAGATAATGGTCCCTTTATATAATCGATGCAGATAAATAAAGAAATTTGCAAGCATTCGAAACTGAATTGAGCACATAAATGAGCATACATTGTTTGCATTGAGTCTTTGAGTGAATACATTAAACAAGGAAAAAGTGAAGAAAAAACACGAGTTTGATGAAATGAAACCTAAATTATTTACTTGACCTGTCATGTTTTACGAGGTTTTTTTTCCAATTTCATTGTTTTTGTCATTTGTTTTTCTGTTGTGTAGTCATATCATTATAGATGGTGTTAAGCGCATAGAGCTTCTAAAGATTAGGCGCTATACAAAGTCCTCATTATTATTATTATTATTATTATTATTATTATTATTATTATTATTATTATTATTATTATTATTAAAATCCGACGTATGCAATTTGTATTGATTTAAGCGTATATATAAGCGAGAATGTAAACAATAGATCTTTGATATTTAGCAAGAGAACAAGCTACTATTAATATAATGGGTTCATGCATAGTTTCACACCTGAATCTAAACAACTGATAGTAACACAAATGTATGGAGTTGACGATGTATCGTCCTCTTTTGTTTTGAATGCAGTTTATTGTCAATAAATTCACTTCAGCTATGAGTCATTCGAATAGAATCATATGATCGTTTTTGTTGTTGTAGGGTTTAACGCCATTTTTCAGCATACGATAGGCTATACATGGCGGCCAGTATTAATGGTGAGGAAGAACTCGGGAAAACCCCCGGAAAGAACCACCGACCCACGAGAAACTACTGGTAGGTTTTTTCACATACCCACATTCGCCGAATCTGAGATTCGAACCCACGCAGACAGAGGTGAGATGGCAGTGATTCGTAACGTAGGTCGCTTTAGACCACTCGGCCACTCGGGGCCCCCAGTTAGGATCGTTGTGTATTGGAATAAGGTAAAATAGTTGGATCGTTGTGTATTGAAATAAGGTATACAATCATCGCTTTATTGACATGTATGAGGTTGAAAAAAATGAATCTGATCTTTAACAGTGTTAAAACCATATGACATGCACGCTATTATGTTTTAATATTTGGATTGAAACTGAAAGATAAACATTATCATTAATGAATTAAATAAAACTGGCAGACTATTATTTATCTTTTCACTATTGAAACCAACAAAATGTTTAAATAATGTAACAAAATCAATATTTTTAGATTTTTCGTTTTTAGCCACAATGCATTATTGCAGCAGAATTAATTATTGGACGAATAATATAGTCAGATAGTATCTGTTCAAACTAAGTCGTCCATATGTAATCGATAAATAAAGAAACGAATCTAAAAATTATAATTGCAAAGAAAACTGCAAAGTTAATTGAAAGGAGAACTTCGACATCGATTATATTAATAGAAGAGTGAGAGAACAAAATTTATTGGTTCAGTTCTTTCAATCTGTATGAATCAAATCATAGTCCTGATGATATAAATTATAGCACTGATGATATAAATTATAGTCCTGATGATATAAATTATAGTACTGATGATATAAATTATAGTCTTGATGATATAAATAATAGTCCTGATGATATAAATAATAGTCCTGTTGATATAAATTATAGTCTTGATGATATAAATTATAGGCCTGATGATATAAATGATATTCCTGATGATATAAATCATAGTCCTGATGCTATAAATAATAGTCCTGTTGATATAAATTATAGTCGTGATGATATAAATTATAGTCCTGATGATATAAATGATATTCCTGATGATATCAGTTATAGTCCTGATGATATAAATAATAGTCCTGTTGATATAAATTATAGTCCTGATGATATAAATTATAGGCCTGATGATATAAATAATAATCCTGATGGTATAAATCATAGTCCTGATGATATAAAATTATAGTTCTGATGATATAAATCATAGTCCTGATGATATAAAATTATAGTTCTGATAATATAAAATTATAGTCCTTATGATATAAATCATGTTCCTGATGATATAAATTATAGGGACCCCGAGTGGCTGAGTAGTCTAAAGCGCTTTCCGTTACGGATCACTGCCATCGCACCTCTGTCTGAGTGGGTTCGAGTCTCAGATTCGGCCAATGTAGGTATTTGAGAAAGCTTGCCAGTAGCTTCTCGTGGGTCGGTTGTTCTTTATTTGGGTTTTCCCGGGTTCTTCCTCCACCATTAATACTGGCCGCCATGTATAGCCTATCGTATGCTGAACAATGGCGTTAAACCCTACAACAACAACAACAACAATATAAATCATAGTCCTGATGATATAAAATTATAGTCCTGATGATATAAATCATAGTCCTAATGATATAAATCATAGTGCTTTAGGAACATTTGAAAATCCATGATATCCAAAACTGAATTAATTGTAATAAAGCTGTGAAGTATTTTTAAATGTGTGTAAAAAAACGTTCATTGATCATGTGGTGGTTGTCAGTGTTTCTTCTATTGCCTATACGTGTATACGTTTATTATTAAAGAGATAACTGACACGGCAGGTTTGTAATCAATAAATAGAGACGTCAAAAGTTATATATGGGATTGATCTGAGAAAAATGCAGACTCTTTGATGGCGATAGTTTGAAAAACACAATAAATAACTTACAGAATTGGTTGGTAGTACAAGTCTCTTTTTAAAATTTATCTCTCAGGCATTATAATTATCGAATTACTTAAATTGCAACAGTCCTTCCATTTTATAAGATTTCTTGGTGTGGCGTTGCCTGACCCAAAAATTAAATTAGAACCAGGTATTATCAAGTAAGTCGGACAAGCCACTGTTTATTGTTACACATGACCGCAGGCTAACACCATCCCTTACGTAAGTTTGCCATAGTTAAGAGAGGAAGCTGACCAAGGCCCGTCAGAAGTGTAATTGGCACCTTGGGCTGGAAGGATGTTTTGTACATCAAAGAAGCTGCCAGAAGGAGTGGGCGTGCCTTATCTTCTGGATACGCTGACGGACCGCCAGATTGAATAAGTCGAGTGGATAGGGTCCCAGCGCTACCCATTCTAAAATATATATCTTTAACCCGGCCATCGAGTGTTAGTTGCCATAGTCGTTACAGAACGCACCGTGAATTGGAACTCCGGCGGCCATACGTTAATTGGCGGAAAAACCTTAGGAACAAAATTCTAAGTGTAGCTTCTAAAAAGGAAGCTTCGAGGGACAGACTAGTGAGTGGTCCCAGTGTCTCCGTTATAGACGGAAGGAAGAGAAGGAAAGAGGGAAATCTGGAAAGGAAGTTTGGGGACAGACCAGTGAAAGGGGGATCCCAATAGTCGTGATAAAAGACGGAAGGAAAGTGAAGGGAGGAGAGAAGTCGGGAGAGGTAGAATCCAGGAGGAGTGGGAGGATCGGATAAATAGATGAGTACAACCAAAGGTCAGGTGGAAAATCGAACTCACACTGAAAATCATAAGATGAAATAGGCTATCACTTAAAGGACGAGTGATTGTGTGACATTAAAATTTATAGGCTTCATTAAATTGTTATTGTTGAATTTCATCTTCGTGTTATATATATATATATATATATATATATATATATATATATATATATATATATATATATATATATATATATATATATATATGTATATAATTTAACCGTCGGCAGTGCTGACTGGGGGCTCAGAGCCGTATACCTATTTGGTCTTTAATTTAAATTTAAATTCACGAGCCAGGTGGAACTTTCATAATATTTTTATTAATACCTTGGAAGTACCCCACCCCAACCTTTGCAGAACGCTACAGTGGGGGTTCGTCCGGGATTGAATTGGACTTAAATATTAGTTTAAAGACCTAAAGTTTATTTGTTAGGAGTATTAATGAACAGTGTGAAACAGTTGTGTTATTTTCCATCCTGTGTATTTTGAATTTTTTATGATTTTCTCATCTTATGTTTGTTATATTTGATATTTGCATGCTTTGTAGATCTTTAATTACCTGCAGTAATTGTGAAGCAAATATCAAGCAAATATCTTACCTGAACGGAATTAGTTGTCGACAGGTAAGTATTTGGCTAGGAAGTTGTAAAATCTGTCCATTGTTAGCAGGGTTGAGACAAGATATCACTTCGTATTAGTATATAAACATGGCTACAGAAAGCAAATGATCAAAGAGTACCGTGCCATTGGGTCGGAAGATCTTGGATACGAGGGAGATCGCCTGGCTGCATTTATCGAAGAACGAATCAAGGAATGGAAGGCAGAGAAAGCGCTGGCCAAGGAAGCAGCGGAGAGAGCATCAGAGAGAGAAAGAGAGCTGGAGCTAGCCAAGATAACAGCGGACCAGGAGCTAGCCAAGATAGCTGCGGACCAAGAGAAAGCCAGACTCGCCCACACTCTGGAGATGGAAAAGGTGAGAGTTGAAGCTAGGACCAACGGATGGGACGACGCCAGTACAAGCTCTGGAACGACCGGCCGACCATTCATCGACCATCGGATGGTCCAGATCAACATGCCACGCTTCACTGACAGGAAGGAGGCTATTGACGATTTTCTCGTGCAGTTCGAGAAACTCGCACACGCTCATCAGGTCCCTGAACAGCACTGGGTCATTAATGTCTCAGCCTTTTTGCAAGGTGCAGCTCGGGAAGTCTACCACGGCTTAGCTGCAGAAGAGGCTGATGACTACAATGACCTCAAGAAGGCCCCTCTCTGCCATTATCGGCAGGTTTATTTGAGAAGTGGATGAAAATGGCTGAAGTCGAATGCACGTACGACGGGCTACGCGAGGTAATACTCAAGGAACATGTCCTGGGTACTTACCGTCGCGAATTGATAGTCTTCTTAGCCGAAAGAGAACACCGGACGCTCGAAGAGATCGCTAACATGGCGGAGCGATATGAGCAGGCGCACTCGAAGAGTGGAGGTTCCGGGGGCGCGGATCGACCCCGACCCTCTGAGTCGCGTCGTATGGGGGAGGTTGAGTCGGCTGTCCGCAACCGTCAGGGCGACGGGAAAGTCGGAGGGGCACCTACAGGTAGGGATGCAACCTATCGACATGGACAGGCCTCACCCACGAAACCAGGACTTGCAAGTCGGCGAGGGCCGCCAACGTGTTTTAACTGCAAGCGCCTGGGGCATTTTGCCAGGGACTGTCCCAAGGGCAGGCAGACCCAGGTGAATGTCGTTGCTAGGAAGGAGTTCGTGCCGGAAGCGAGTCGCAACCCAGCCAACCTTGCGGCCGCAACTGTCAATGGTGAAGGTGCCACCATCTTGTATGACACTGGGTGCAGCGTCCCCGCGCTTGTCGACAAGAAGTATGCCAAGCCGGAGGACTATACAGGGGAGGTAATAGAAGTTCAGTACGCGAACTGCGCGCGTGACTCATTACCAGTAGCTGTCATTGACCTCGATTCACCATACGTGAAGGGGAAGATTGCAGCTGCTTGCTTGGAGGGAGTATCACATGACGTCATATTGGGATGCCGTTATGTGTTACCCCAGCCGAACCCCGAAACCTGTACACCTATGCCAGTGAGTGCTGTTGAGACCAGGGCCATGAGTCGACAGCCGAAACAGAAGCCGATCCAAGTTACATCGACACCGGTTAGTAATGTTCTTCCAGCTGAGTTGAGGAAGCTTCAACAGGAAGACGCAACTCTGGCGCAGTTGCATAAACATGCAGAAGCAGGAACGGAAAGGGAAACTCCGAACAGCGCGGTGAAGTTTGTCTACAAGAAGGGAATCTTGTATCGTCAAGCCAGGAAACACAACGACCACTTTAAGCAAGTCGTCGTGCCAAAGGAAAAGCTTTGTGAAGTGCTGAAGCTTGCACACGAAAGTCTCATGGGTAGGACACATGGGAATTGCTAAGACACGTGACCGTCTGGTAAAAGAGTTTTACTGGCCAGGGGTCCAGGGAGACGTTAAACGGTTCTGTCTCTCCTGTGACAAATGCCATAGAATGGCACCGAAAACGGATCATCGACCCATTCCCTTGGGGAGTACGCCCCTTATCGATGAACCATTTAAACGTGTCGCCATGGATTTAATCGGACCGATAAAACCAGAGTCTGCGCACGGAAATCGGTATATTTTAACGGTCGTCGATTATGCTACACGCTATCAGGAGGCCGTAGCATTGCGTAACATTGACACGGAAACCGTCGCGGAAGCTCTGTTTGTGATCTGGTCAAGAGTCGGAGTGCCCGACGAGATCTTGACCGATCAAGGGACACAATTCATGAGTCGTGTGATGGCGGAGGTGAATCGTCTCATGTCAATTAAGCACCTGACGACTACACCGTATCACCCCCAATGTAACGGATTGGTCGAACGGTAAAATGGGACTCTAAAACACACGCTCAAGAAATTGTGCGAAGGCCGCCCCAAGGATTGGGACCGGTATATTCCTGCCATGCTTTTCGCATACCGGGAAGTACCACAAGCGAGTTTGGGGTTCTCTCCCTTTGAACTCTTGTACGGGAGGACCGTACGCGGCCCAATCGCCGTACTGAGACAGCTGTGGACAGACGACCACGCTGTAGAGGAAGTACGCACTACCTACCAGTACGTCGCGGACTTGCGCAACAAACTGGAAGAGGTTTGTTCTCTCGCGCAAGATAATCTCAAACGAGCTAAGGCGCAGCAGGCGAAAAATTGCAATAAGCGCGCAAAACCACGTCAGTTTGAGGTAGGGGATAAGGTGTTGTTGTTGTTGCCCCAGGAACACAACAAGTTGCAAGTTTCCTGGAGGGTCCATACGTCGTCACCGAGAAGGTCGGAGGTCAAACCTACCGGACACGGCTACCGACGAAAGAGAAATTGTACCATGCCAATTTGCTCAAGAGGTACCGGGAAAGGGAGACCGTCAGCGATTTTGTTATCACCACGATAGTGACACGAGGAGCACCTAATTCGCCTATTTTACAATCAAGGGCCATGTTCGACTCCGAAAACCATCCGGAGAGGTCGGTAAAGGCTGAAAAGAAAGTAATAGCTACGAAGGTCACCGGTACAGTAAAATGGTTCAACGTAAAAAGCGGATATGGCTTTATCAATAGGGATGACACCAAGGAAGATGTGTTTGTCCACCAAACAGCCATTATCAAGAACAACCCCAGGAAATATCTTCAAAATGTTGGGGATGGTGAGACTGTAGAATTTGACGTAGTGGAGGGGGAAAAGGGCAACGAAGCTGCTAACGTCACTGGACCTGGTGGAGCCAATGTCCAGGGTAGCAAATATGTTGCAGAACGGCGTAGTTATCGTAGATTCTACAGGAGGAGACCAGTCCAACAGTACCAGGAGGAGGAACCTGAAGAGCAACGCCAGTTTAGTGGTCCCCGTAGACGCAGGCTATATTTTCGTCGCTACTATGATGGCTATGCAAGACCTTATTTCCGCAGTTACTATCAGGGTCCACGCAATTACTATGGAGGACCACCTGCTGGTGATGGACAGGGATTCCGTGGACAAGGGCGTGGCAGAGGTAGAGGGCGCGGAAGTGGAGGATACCGTCATTAAGGTACAGAGAACGTAGGCGCTGATTTCATGAGCAGAAGCGCTGAAATTTAATAATCACTCTGGGTATATATATATTCATGTTTTATTCGTGTAGTGCCACGATGATTTTTTTGTATTCGTGTAGTGTCACGATGACTTTGTTATTTATTCGTGTGGTGTCACGATGATTTTAGTTTTAATCGTATAGTAAAGCCTTTGCATTCGGAGTAATTTTGGGGAATAAAATCCCGATTTTATTCTCAAGCGTGGGGGGATGTGGCGTTGCCCGACCCAAAAATTAAATTAGAACCAGGTGTTATCAAGTAAGTCGGACAAGCCACTGTTTATTGTTACACATGACCGCAGGCTAACACCATCCCTTACGTAAGTTTGCCATAGTTAAGAGAGGAAGCTGACCAAAGCCCGTCAGAAGTGTAATTAGCACCTTGGGCTGGAAGGATGTTTTGTACATCAAAGAAGCTGCCAGAAGGAGTGGGCGTGCCTTATCTTCTGGATACGCTGACGGAGCGCCAGATTGAATAAGTCGAGTGGATAGGGTCCCAGCGCTACCCAATCAGAATCGAGATAGGGGTGGGACCCTGATTTATTCTAAAATATATATCTTTAACCCGGTCATCGAGCGTTAGTTGCCATAGTCGTTACAGAACGCACCGTGAATTGGAACTCCGGCTGCCATACGTTAATTGGCGGAAAAACCTTAGGAACAGAATTCTAAGTGTAGCTTCTAAAAAGGAAGCTTCAAGGGACAGACTAGTGAGTGGTCCCAGTGTCTCCGTTATAGACGGAAGGAAGAGAAGGAAAGAGGTAAATCTGGAGAGGAAGTTTGGGGACAGACCAGTGAAAGGAGTCCCAATAGTCGTGATAAAGGACGGAAGAAAAGTGAAGGGAGGAGAGAAGTCGGGAGAGGTAGAATCCAGGAGGAGTGGGAGGATCGGATAAATAGATGAGTACAACCAAAGGCCAGGTGGAAAATCGAACTCACACTGAAAATCATAAGATGAAATAGGCTATCACTTAAAGGACGAGTGATTGTGTGACATTAAAATTTATAGGCTTCATTAAATTGTTATTGTTGAATTTCATCTTCGTGTTATATATATATATATATATATATATATATATATATATATATATATATATATATATATATATATATATAATTTAACCGTCGGCAGTGCTGACTGGGGGCTCAGAGCCGTATACCTATTTGGTCTTTAATTTAAATTTAAATTCACGAGCCAGGTGGAACTTTCATAATATTTTAATTAATACCTTGGAAGTACCCCACCCCAACCTTTGCAGAACGCTACAATTGGGTACATAAAATATTATTTCTTTTTACAAGTATGTTTCTATATGTGTTGTTTGTTCGTATGTGGCGATACTAAAATTTAACAAACTTTATTCCATTATTGTGTTACTTTCTTTGTAGTTTTTACGAACACCAAATTGAGATAGCACGAACAGTAAGACGCATCTTTGTCTTTCTAGTTTAATTTTTATTTCTAACCGGTTTGACGTTAAATGGATCAATTTTTTCAGAAACACTAAGAAATTTGGTATGGAATGTGTCCAATAAACACTGAATGGAATTATCAATTACACCCACTACAGTACTAAGATCACAGAGAGTTCCAGCTGCAAAGAACTCTTTGAGAAAACAAACAAACTAATGTCAAGGAACAAATGTACACCACTTCCAACTACCTTCTCTTCAGTAGACCTTCCGGGCCTATTTGCAAATTTCTTCCGTGACAAAGTACAAACTATTAGAGATTCGCTTGACAACACAATTTTAATCGACTCATCACCATACAGTTATGATACAGAATTTCAGCGACAACCATTAGGGGCATTTGAACCTGTCTCTATTGATTTAGTACGGATAGTCGTGATGAAGTGTGCACCAAAGTCACGTGAACATGATCCAATTCCAACATTACTGATACTTGAGTGCTTAGACCCAAACTTGCCTTCAATAACTGAGGTTATTAATATCTCTCTCATCAGGGGAATTCCCAACATTTTTCAAAACTGCCATCGTAAAGACTCTGCTGAAGAAACCAACACTTGACCATAACGACTTAAAGAACTACCGCACAGTTTCTAATCTCCCGCTCATATAAACAATTTTAGAAAAAAATGCTCTAACTTAACATGTATCTCATCTCTTTTTCGCAATCTGCACATCGCCCTTGCCACAATACTGAAACTATTCTTCTGAAAGTATTTAATGACATTATCTCTGCTTTGGATAGTGTAAAGATTACAGTCATCACCCTCCATGATTTGTCTGCAGCATTTGACACAATAGACCATGATAAATTACTTTACAGTGTCCCGCATGTATTTGGCATCCAGAATAGATCCTTACAGTGGTTCAAGTTCTACTTAGTCAACAGGATACACATTGTATCTGCAAATGGAATAAACTCCAGCCCAGTTGATCTATGTTGTATTGTTCCACAGGGGTCTGTTCTTCGACTAGTTCTCTTCATTCTATACACTCAGCCACTCTCAAGTGTCATAGTTCATCACCCAGTGTCTCACCAATTGTATTCTGATGATACCCAAATATACAAGTCTAGCCACTCAAGTGAAGTTGATGCTACCATCCAAGGAGTAGAGAAGTGCATTTCTGATGTAAAATCATGGATGACAAGCTGCAGATGAATGATGATAAACCTGAGGCCATTCTGATCACGACACAAAGACTTTCTTATTCACATCCTTTACCTCAAACAATATATATTAGCAACACCACCATTAAATTCAGACAGTCAGTACAAAACCTAGGCGTTACTCTAGACAGTACTCTCACATTGCACCAATATGTCATGAACATATGCATTTACCCTTCACTGGCTATCCATTCGATCCAGAACTAAACACAAATTTTGTTCTCTGTGCTACGCTCCAGTGACAAACTCCAGTCCAACATACCTATCCGGCCTCACCCATGTGTATACACCAGCAACATACTTACGCCCCTCTTCTGACAATCATATACTCATTGTTCCCAGTATGAAAATGAAGTCATATGGACAATGTTCTTTTGCATACCAGCGCCCGGCGATGTGGAACGAATTGCGCATTGAAATTATACAGAAAAACGCAGTGATCCATTTTAAGAGTGCTCTTAAAACGCACCTTTCTCGACTGCAGGAACAAACTTAGATACCTAATAATGTTTTGTACCTTAAATGTGTTCAGCATATTTTATGTTTTCTAATTTTAACCAGGTCCTAACCACAACAAAGACTTTTACAAGTGGTACTGGCAGTTTTCTGGTTTGGCGCTCAGCATTAATCGATTAATGCTAGGACTGGCAGGTCGTGGTGTTAGGAGAATGTGACTAGGTGAGACATAATGTTACATGAGTACGGCAATATATCCCAGTGTAGTTCGTCCACATTATATGATCTTCTTTTTATAAGGGTACTTACAAGAAGCAGAAACACGTCAAATATCATCGAGCATTTACTGAGTAATGGTTGTTTCCGGTTAAAATGTGCATGCAACAACAGATGTATCCGATTAAAGAGTAGGGCATATCATTTCGCGCATCGTTAAATTAATTTCTTAATGGAAGTGATATACTGCGCAGCAGAGTTTTCAAAAACTAGTGTGCTATGTAAAAGTATATTGTTTACATTTACTACCTTCTTTCATGTATGATCTAGTCATGATTGATTCTTTTCCGGCAGAATGGTTAATTTGATGAGATGCATCCAAAATATATCGTATATAATGCGGAATCATTTTACGGCATAAAGGTTACTACATAATTCGAAAGATTACCAAAATGATGTTGATATTTGTCCTTTTCTGTACCTATTCCAGCCTTTTTGTCAATGGAAATCACATTTATATACGATACATTTCTGAACAAATTGACTTTTACAAAACTACATGAAAGACTGTTATATACAAGACCTTTTCTAGTAAGCACTTTATTCTCAGAAAGAAACCTAGCAATTTATCGTAACAAATAAACGCTTAATGATTTGTCGCTCATAAATTAAATTCTTCAGGAAAATCCAACGATCATTCTTCAGTTGTCATTTATATCTTTTTCGGAGGGCTCGATTTCTTATTTCCATCATCCAGCTTTCCCGTGCATTGTGACCTTTTAAATGCTGGAGGGAACGTGTTCGCAAGGATGAATTTTGGAGGGGTTAAAGTTCCAGTATTAAGAAAATAATATCTGCACTTCAATGGCATGCGAAATCTGAGTACTGATATATACATATATGATGGACATTTATACTATTCTCATTTAAATGTTTATTTCTACTAAATTATTTATTACTTAATACAAATGTGCATAACACGTGACGGGCTTTGTCTTGGAAGAAATACAAAGAGATTGCTTTTATTTGTGAGGTCATGGTACACTAATCCTATTAAGGTGTCAGAATAAAGAAAACGCAATTCCTTTTGGGAGGAAAAAAAAAATAAAAACTTTAAGGATGTAGACGATGCATGTATGAAAATAATTACATCATATATACACAAGCATTTATATGCATACAGCTGCAGAAATTATACACGAAATTACAGATTAACGTTCTGAAAATATCTCCATTCAAACAAACAGACAAAAGCATTTTCAGAGTCTATTTTTCGCTTCTTTACATTATCTCACTTTCCTGATTTTGCATTGTCTGACCCTGTGTCCCGATCATCAATCAGAGTTGACAAGCAAATATTGAATGTCTGTATATCTCTGTAAACTGATAGTGTTAAAGTGGTACAAATATCGTTGCTGTAACTCTCGATAATGTGAACATAAATCGACATCATTTTGCTGCATCTTGTATATTTGTTTTATCAAGTTATCTCAGTTCGCTTCTACATATAAAGTCTCAGAATCAAGCGAGAATATTGTGGAATGAGGTCGATAATATCCACGTCATTTCGATTGAAGTTTTGTACATCTTTCGGTTGTTACGGCACTATGGTTCTGTGATCTTAAAGGATGTGGAACAAACAATTTAGGTAAAATATAATTTTTTTTTATTTCTCTAACATACAAAGTGCAAATTGAAGAGGAACTTATAGTATCGTTAATTAAATCCCATATAATCCTAAATCCAAACGGATACAATGTTCTAAATGAATTCCAAAATCATGAATGTCAATATGTATCACAATGATATAATCAATAATGTCTTCCAATGAGTCCTCAATAATTCCAAAATAGTGTTTAAGTCAATGCCCACTTTGTAATTACCACCAAAAAAATTAAATAAATAATTCATGAAGTATTATATCTGAACACAACTATAAAATCTGATAATAAATTAACAAGGACATATGAACGAGGAATGAATAATATGTCACTTGAATTATATCGAAACAGAGTGTTCTGTAAAAACCTATTCTCCATATGGAAAACTACTGCACACAGTTTGACTGCAAACAAGACTGACTGACATTGAACCCTCGCTTTCTAAACATATTGTTTACTTAAATGATAACAATACGTTTGTCATATTTTCTAGCTTTCAGCTTACTTTACTTGCATTAATTCGTTTGTCCTCTCCATACTGTCTGAGACATAAGGCTGCAGCTATTTTCCGCCATCTAGGTCGGCCTTGCGGAATGACTTAATTGTGCTTGAAATTCCCATCTCTTCCAGCTCGGTCATCTCTATGCTCTGCCAGATTAATTTTGGCCGTCCGCATTTGCGCTTACCAGCAGGTGTCCATCTGAGGGCTACCTTGGTTACTCGCTCTGAGAGTTTCCTTAATATGTTTCCGCACATTTTGATCACCAGGGAAATGTTGCTACATCCCGTCGTTTCATATAAGTTCACATTGGAGATATTGTTTGGCCAATATATGCTGCAGATTTGACAGAGGTTACTATTGTGGAAGTAATCTACTCTGCTCATGTTGTACTCATTACTCTGTAGCACTCTAAGAAATACAGCAGTTCCTCCTTTACGTTGCTGTTGTAAAGTGTGATCCTTGTCTTGAGGATATATTATTTGGCTTTCTATATAGGGCAGTCTGATGAATGCACCTCTGTCATTATTTAATCCGGCCTTTATGTCCTTTTTGGCACCGTTGGCGTTGTCTTTAATTGAGTTCGGTCTTATTTATCAGATGCGAATTAAGCTTTCAATGGTTTAGAGTTTTAACACAAAAAGTACATTTAAATGAGTAAATGTAAGTCCATCAGTATTTTTATGAACAAACTTAAACCTTAAAAACCAAAATAATAATATTTTTGGGTGACGTTAAACATTTTTAACCATTGCATGAATTTTTACGACAAGAAGACAGTTTTAATGTTGTTGCAACTATTGCTTTAATGTATTCAAACTATTTTGTTTTATGATCAGTACATGAAAACTAATAACTATGTCACAATACATATATCACAGGTAAAGCAATTCTCATTACAGGTAAAGCAATGCTTCAATTTCTGAAACATTTCCTGAAATGTAGTCTAGAAACTAAATACATCACCCATAAGTTAAGCCAACTCACGAAGTTCAAATGGAAGACACAGCGCAAAGAGTATGACTTAATTAAAGCCAAGTAAAATAACTGAATTAATTCAGAGCAGGTAAACAAAAATGATTAACAAGTACACGAAATAAAAACAAGTTAGAACTCAGTACATTTTAATGACGACAGAAAGTAAGACAGTAAATAGAAATACATTAATTAAATTACTGTTAGGTAATGGTACGCTTATCAAAGAGACATGATGGGAATCAAAGCCTTGTTTATGCAATAAAGAGTCAGATAAATACATGAAGAACAAAAACTTACTTTCGCAATTAGCAAATGAGGAATAATCTTCTAGATCAAAAGATTTGAGGTAAAAGCTACTCAGCTGTTTGCAATAGTTTTAGTTGTTTTTTTTAAACGTAATGTTCTTTTAATTTAGTGCACCTCATCAATCTTGTGAGCCGTTTACTGAACACGTGCTGCAGCCCATCAGGTGACGGAATTCGTACCTACTCGATAATTGTATTACTTAGCATTTCTTTTCTTTAACAATGAGTTATTGATTTTTGAAAAGCAGGAAGTCGAAGTAATTCAATCTTTGTTGTGTGATGGGTGGATTAGGGTTTTAAGGCTACGTTTATGTAAGATCTGCATTATAAACTTGCATGCATATAAGAAGCCGGTATACAAGTGCAAAATAAAATCACCCTTTATCAGGTTTGGGCACGATTTGCGAATAGCCTCCAATAAATATATTTGATTACATGGCAAAGTATTGCTCATTCACTGTGGCGTTCTCTGGTACCATCTAGTTTAAAATTAGCCCTCTATTGTGTTCTTGTATAATAATTCCCTGCAGATCTTTACATGAAATATATTTGGTATTTATCATACACTCTAAGCACTCAATCAGCCGAAAACCTATGTAATCATATGTCCATGGTCAGAATGTCATATCTAATTCCGTATGAAATTTCGTAATTGGCTGATCTTGGACAGTAACACATCTGTCTTCCTTCCCCTATAAACTTGTACGGAATAAACATTTTATTTTGGAAGTGATTTCATATGCCTGTATTATCTTGTGTCATCTTTGATAGTCTCCCTGTCGTCTCTAAAGCATTTTATTAATTTGTTGATTCCAGATTAAGCAAGAGATTTAGGTCCATGCACAGCATCCAAATTGACAATTTTCTGTAGCAAGGATTCTTTTAATTTATAGTTACTATTTTTTCTAAACTGAACTCATTTGTCATTTTGCCATCTCATCTATATTTATGACTTAGAAAATATTACGTTATTAAACATGTGCTCTCATCAAGATGACTCCACGACTTAACGAATTTTCGATTAACCCTTGATTCTGTTTAGTTATGAAACAAAAAAAAACAACAAAAAACAAAAACCCTACTGCCACTGCAACCAAAACCAAACACAATAAAGGAAATGAACTCTACTAATTAGCAAAAAGAGAAGGTTTCATTGACGAAAGACGTCTCATGGGAATGTACTGCATGCTAATATTATTATTTTGTCTACTGAGGAGAGACAAAATCTAATTTTCAGATGTACAACCAAACTGGATTCAGTAGCATTAATGACGATTTTTTTTTCCTTATCTAATATGAACCAAGATTTAAATGCCAACAATAATCCGAAATAACTCTAGTTGGTTTTAACTGTAAATGTGGGTGCTAAAAAAATAACTATTGTAAAAAAAAAACTAGCCATACTTTGTCTTAAACTTAGAGGGTAGATATTAAATGTACGTAGAGTATGTTATTATTATACATGTTGATACGAATTGTACTAAGAGTATGATTTCAGACTTCATATTGATAACAATAGCATTAAGACTATAACAGAATACATATTGTTACGAATTGCACGAAGAGTTTGATATCAGAATACATCTTGATACGAATTACACGAAGAGTATGATTTCAAAATACACGTTGAAACGAATAGCGTGAAGAGTATATCATAGTATATGTTGATACGAATAGCACATATAGTTTGCTATCAGAAAACATCTTGATACGGATTGTACGAAGAGTTTGATATCAGAATACATGTTGATACGGATAGCACGAAGAGTAATTATATCAGAATACATGTTGATACAAATAGCACGAAGAGTAATTATATCAGAATGCATGTTGATACAATTAGCACGAAGAGTAATTATATCAGAATACATGTTGATACAAATAGCACGAAGAGTAATTATATAAGAATACATGTTGATACAAATAGCACGAAGAGTAATTATATCAGAATACATGTTGATACGGATAGCACGAAGAGTAATTATATCAGAATACATGTTGATACAAATAGCACGAAGAGTAATTATATAAGAATACATGTTGATACAAATAGCACGAAGAGTAATTATATCAGAATACATGTTGATACGAACTGCGCAAAGAGTATGATAATACTAGAGGTCTTAAGCTATTGACAGACTTCCAGAAACAGCTATTTCGGTAAAAGTAGGATAGACTCACAAACTAAATCGGACTTAAATGCTTGCATTTGAAGATAATGTAGATACAAGTCTCAGTGACTAAGCAAAACAAACATAGGTATTCTACAGATTACACGCACAGTAATGATTCGAGGAAAAAAGCAGTCCACTTTCGGATACTTTGTAAAATCATGCCATTTTCAAGCGCGGTTTCTTAAACACTAATATCAATATAAAAATATGTTGCATTTTCAATAGATACATGATCCATTAAAAGCACAACAAAATTTGCAAATTTATGTCTGACGTGAAGATATGTCGATTTCTGAGACTTTCGGTAAGCGCCAGTGGCCTTGCATATGTACTGCTTTGTTAAACCCTTTAATTAGTTTACATGCTAAATCTCATTTTAACGCCAGCTTTTCATTGTTTTCATTTATCTGAAGCGCACCAGATATGGCCCGTAGATAATAAACCTGTTCAGCCTCATTTGAAATTTCAGATCTTGTATTAGCCAGCCGCTTTTTTAAAAGTAAAATTAGAATGGCGTAGTGTGAAAGATCAATCTCAAAGCCGACAACAGTTTCCCGATGCCTAGGTCTGATTGATATCGCGCCTTTCCGTCTTCTTTGGACATAACGTATTGGAGATGTACCGCAGAAAAAAGACGAGAAATTTCGAAGCAGAAGAAGAAAAAAATAAATTTTAATTGGCATGGAAAGGTCATTAAATTAGACTGTTAGCATTACATATTTCGTTGCTTTAATACGCAATGATTCACATCATTCAAGAGTAGGCAGACGAGATTTATGAAATCAATAGTTTTGATTTTTTTTTTTAAACAATCGTTGCGAAAATGTCGTTTATATGCAAACAAAGCAGGAACAATGTGTGGATATTAATAAACAAAGTTTAGCATTGACGGGTAAGGCTATATTTATTTCTGAAAATTAAAACAGACAATGAAAATGAAAATTTAAAAGTAAACAAATATTGATGAAGTAAAGGTAAACAAGAAATGACATTTAAAAATACATATTTAGACAATATTGTGACAGTGACAACATAAATACTTTCTCATTCACAGCCTTTACCTCAAACAATAAATATCAGCAACATCGACTTTAAATTCAGACAGTCAGTACGAAACCTAGGTGTTACTCTGGACAGGAACTCTAACATTACACTAACATGTCATGAACACATGCATGGCTGCATATTTTGAGCTGAGAAACAAAGCTCCATTCACAAATATGTTTCAGTTGATGCCACTAAACACCTGTGTTTATTAGTTCTTTCAAGAATGGAATACTGTAACTCAGTTCGCTGTTTGGTTCGTCTCAATATCTACTCCAGAAACTTCAAAAAGTTCAAAATACAGCTGCTCGGATCATCATTAGAGTACCTCGATCAGAGCACACCTCCTCGCTGCTCTGTACCCTACACTGACTATCCATTCGATCAGGAATCAAAGACAAACTTTGTTCTCTGTGCTACGTGTCATTGACGGACTCCAGTCCAAGATACCCATCTGGCTTAAACCATGTGTATACACCAGCCAGATACTTACGCTCCTCTTATACTCGTTATTTCCACTATGAAAACGAAGTCATATGGACAATGTTCTTTGCATACCAGGGCCAGCAACGTGGAATGAATTGCCCATTGGAATTAGATCCCGTTCAAGAGTGTTATTAAAACTCACCTTTTGGACTGCAAGAACAAACGTAAAGACCTAATAATGTTTCAGACATTAAATATTTTGAGCATTTTTTTGGGTTGTTTTTTCTAATATCATGGTGTTCTGTTTTTTGTGTGTGGCTTTTTTGTAGTCATATCATTATATTGTAAAGTTCTTAGAGCTTCTTAAGATTGGGCGCTATACAAAGTCATCATCATCATCATCATCATCATCATCATCATCATCATCATCATCATCATCATCATTATTATTATTATTATTATTATTATTATTATTATTATTAATATTATTATTGTTATTATTATTATTATTTGTAGTAGTATAAGTAGTTTTAATATAAAAAAATTATAGCTTAGCTTTTCGATATTACAACGTTGAACAATATTGAAAATTCAATTTCAGTATTGTGTTAACTGAGTTGTTTCACTCAAATAATAAACAGCACAAAAGTGAACGATGAAATCGCAATATTCTCAGCGGCGGATCCCCCAAAAATAGTCTGTGAGGAAAAGGGAGTGGATGGTGAGGCCTCAGGAAACTGTTGCATTTTTAGAACGTTTCCAGGGCACAACTTGGACAATATAACTGTACAGAAAACTTGCGGTAGAAAACATTCTGGTTATCTGAGCCGCCACATTCCAACCTCCTACATTCGCACCTGATGCACAGGTTAGCCAGATACAATGGTGCACCGATCCAAACCAGCTCAAGACTTCTACAAATAAATAAAAATACTCACCAAACACTGTTCATTAAAAAAACGTGCTTTTGACGTTGAATCATTTCATCTTTCGGTGCGAATTTCTTTTGTTGATATCTTTATTTTTAAGTTTAAAGGCTTAAGGAATGGGTCTAAAAGCATGACTTGTGATGATTTTTTAAAAACACTAATCACTGAAGAATGAATTTGAAACTACCGTTCTCTAGTTTTAGCACGGATCAAGGGAGACAATCTTCATACAATTTTACTTCAGGATATTGGGTTGTCTTCCTTGTAATGGAGACGGTACCGAATGAGCACTTTAGTAAATAAATAAATCGACATGATAAACTTGTTTATAATTGTTCTGTTAAATATTGTGCACTAACAGAGTCAGACTTTCTGTAGCGTCACGACATTATCCAAATATCGTTGTAACAGTCTCAAAGTATGGTTTCAACGCTTAAGTCCATCGCTGTATTGATAAAATACATGGTAGTAACGATACATTTTACCGTTGTAAGGACAAAATGTACCATTGAAAGGTATTTAATTCTCTTATCGCTGAAATGGTATTCATTAAAATGGCATTGTTTCAAGAATATTTGTCTACATCGATTTTTTGTTGTTGAAAGGTTTATGCTTATTCAACGGCAAGTTTTACGTTATCTCAATATAACAAAATATCCGCAGTAGTAATATTGCCGTTACAGGGTAACACTACGATTAATCCAGTGTTGTGTGCAGCGATAAACATCATGCTATGAACAACACCATTGCAGCAATAAAATTTACTGTTCCAAAAATATATACCATATTTTAAAATATCGTTATGTTAATCATATGACACTGATATTGGAATACGTTTGCAATAACCAGTGTTAAGAATACGTTTGCAATAACCAGTGTTAAGAATACGTTTGCAATAACCAGTGTTAAGAATACGTTTGCAGTGATCAATGTTTTCGTCACAACTACGAATATTACCGTGTATCGACACAATCTTGCATTCAACAATAAATCGGTTCTCTTGCATTGATATTGTATAATGTTGCAACATTACACGTAGTTTTGACCCGTCTGTTACACTAGATATAAATGTTACACCCCTCATAGCACACGTGTATCTGACGTAGAATTAGTTCTGTATTGATACGTAGCAGCAGTTCGTGACTAATAAACCGATTAGTCAAAAAAACAAAAAAAACAAACTAAGACGAACTAAGTTAATAATACTCTTGTCCTGATTTCTCTAGATCAGTCACATGTACTTATATATACTACAAGTTTAAATTAAAGGGAGGGCAATCGGATATTCCTAAATGAAAATTTGTGTGCAGCATGAATTCGCTATAAATTCCAGTGAATGTCTCTTTTCGTGAATTTATCAGATCACTTTTTAATTAAAAAACTTGAAAACATTTTCCAGTCCCTCAAAAATATTGGACACAACATATAATACAACATGAAAGTGGAAGATCTTGTAGCACGATTGACAAATCCTCTCAGTTACAAGATTAAAGTTTTCTCTATTTGATCTCAGGTCACAATTAGCAATTTCTAATAAAGAAACCATTTCCTAATGGAAACCATCTTCTAGAATGATACTAGTATAGTGGGGCTGTTTATGTGAAAATACATGACATACCTCACCCCCTATAATGCTGTTAAGAGTCAATGTTTTAAAAATCAGCCTGGGACTGTTTAGGGTCAATGGGAATCGAACATGGGGAATATTGGGTATATATAGCTTCAAATGATTACATACATACATACATACATACATACATACATACATACATACATACATACATACATACATACATACATACATACATACGTGTTTCATTGGTGTAGTTATTAATAGAATACTTCTGGTAAAGAACATGTCCGAACGAGGAAGGGAGGCCAGGGACCGGCGGGACGCACACTGCCAAGCAAGGCTCCGAAGACGACAGTACGCCTCATAAACGTCAGAAATCGTATGGTCAAATCTAGTCCAGTTGCACTTATGGACATAACACAACTCTGTTTCAGTGTTGTGTAAGCTACTTATGTAAATGTTCTAATTCTATGAGTCGTGTAATTTCATTTTTTATATATATGATTTTGGAATTTGTGTATGGTGTACGTTTGTTTTCCCGAAAATAGATCAATCAGCTGGGTGTCAGGTTACTTATGCATGTTGGAGTCACGCTCTTTGGATTATAATGTTTTTGATGGCGGTATCCAAAGAATCAGATTAGAATTTGTGAGGATAGAGCTTTCATCGAAAGAGGTATTCAAGCCAAAGCCAGACCAATAAAAAGGGTAGAGGTGGGCAATAGGGACCTTAGTTGAAGATCGTTTAATATCACAGGCTTGATGCTGTCAAGGTTCCACTCTGGTATTAGTATGTGTTATTATGTGTTTCGTAACACCAGTTTTAGGTCCGTGTACAAAAAAATCCACACAACAAAATAAACAAACGTGTTTTACTTACTCCATCATGGTATGATGCTTCCTTTTCGCCTCTTTCTTTTGTTTCCCTTTTCCTTTATGCAGTTGTGGTATTTGACTGCTTTTCTGGTTCTGGTTGATTTTGTAGGAGACTCGACATGGTTTACCATAGTTGTTGGTGTTTACGGTAGGTTTATTAACGCTCTGGTACATTATTTGAAAGCTATTATACATTTAAAAGATACGTTTTGACCCCCCCCCCTTCTTTTTCTTCTCCATTTTCTTTTATTCTGTACAGTTTGGTACTCGTGGTCAGTACACAACTGTATATTGTTTTTCTTGTTATTTGTACGTATATTTCTTTTTATCTTTCCCGGTGTTTATCAATTTGTTTGAGGTAGAATGTTACATTCCTGAGTGTAATATCGATGTTTTTGTTGTTTATCCTGTCTAATAATTCATGGTATGTTTTAGGGGATTCCATTTTCCTCTGATCTGATTGGAAAGTAATTCGTTGGTTGTGATATTTGGAACCGGTGTTGATTACTTAGTCCAGTGTTTCTGGTACGGGGCAGTAAGGACAATTTGAGTCCCCCTGTTGAGATGTTTCTTGAAGTTGTCTCGGAGTAGAGTTTCCCTGTTCTGATTCAATTGATGATTCTTACGTCTATAGTGTGCAGGTCTTTAAGTGTCTTGGTTATCCTTGTGACCTCTTTTGCATTTGGCACAAATGTCTACCTTTGTCGGTGCTTTCCCAGAGCTGCTGTCATTTCTTGTTTATTCTGTTTCTTATCTGACTATGTATCTCATAAACTGTGTTTGTGTAACAAATTTGAGTCGCAAACTGCCGTTTGTATGAATTTTGTAAACTGCAGATATCTGCAGTATGTAATTTTTGTAATTTAAGTTTGAGTAATCAGAATGTTCATCATTGAATATATAGTTCTGACTAATTTCCTAAGAATTAGAGGCGATTGAGTGATATATGAAACTAGGAGGATTTGTTATAATTTTGTGTTTTTGGTTAAAATTTGGGAGATTTTCATTAGAAAAGTACCAAAATGCTTTATCAGTAGGATATTATAGATGATGTGAACTACGAACATGGATGACGATCTAGAAATAGATGAGCGGTACAGTGGTGATGAAAAGTCAGATTTAGAAGAAGACTTGATAGCAACTCAGACTGAGAAAAATATATACCTTCAAATAGATTCTAAATTTGGAACTTTGGACAGAGATGATTTCAAAAAGAAGATGTGTTTGGAATTGGATGAGCAGAATTTAAAAGATATCAGACTATCACTACATGACCTGGCTAAATTGGAAAACAGTAATTATCCTGTGACTTGTATAGTTGAGAGGACAGTAAGATGTGATAGTGCGCCTCTAGAGGAGAGATTAGCTGAGGATATATTTATTCTATACCATTTCTTAGCAGGAGATAACAATTTATCTGAAGTGAAAAGCCTCGCTTCGAGAAAGAAACCACGCACGGGTATACATGATAGTAGTACATATGGGAGCCGAGTATCTAAAAGAAAAGGATCTAACAAACAGTCACAGCGATCAGAATCAGAACCAGAACAGGTGATGCAGAACTCCGAACGCAATTCAGTATCATATCTTTTAAATGATAAAAATGACAGTTCCGTAACAATAGAGAATTTATACAGATAATAGATCTAAAACATTTTATACAAAGCAGTATTCAACAAATGAAAGATGACATCAGAAATGAATTGAAAACTGAGCTTGACAAGATACGTAAAGAATTGCACAATAGAGATGTTGACGTTACTAGACTACAATCGGAATTAAAAAGATGCAAAGAGGAAGAAAATAAGTTATCTAAAGACAATCTGGCCTTGAGAATATCACTCAGGGAGAAGAATAACCAGTTGGAAAGTATTAAAGGTAACCAACTGTTTTTACATCAACTGCTCGAAGATAGAGTATGTGATAAGGATAAAGAAAATGTAAGCACGAAATGCGATGCACAGACTCAAATAACACTAGCTGATATAGTGCGTATGGTCAAACCTTCAACTGAAACACAAACAGCAAATATGGTGAATGTGAGAACTGCTCTAAATCTTGATCGTACAAAACGAGGGAAGTATTTATCGGACCAAACGGAATATACGGCGAAGAACAAAGGCGGTCTCTTGAAATCCACTGATTCAAGGGAAGGAGTGGTTCTGACTCCGTCCACAATACCCAGTACCCCAACTGAAGAATTGACAGTAATTGAAGATAATGGAGAACGTGGTTATCATCATGATCAGAAATACTCAGTACGGGAAAATGCAAGATACATCAACAGGGAAAGAAGATCACCTTTCAAAAAAATTCAGCCACCTCATCAAAAGACTTGGATAAAGGAAGCAAAACAATCGATGTCATCACAACTAACAGAAACTGCAGACCTCAAAAAAGAGTGAGGAACTCTTATGAACGTCGAGTTCTAATGTCCAGGATACCGGTTGACAGAACGAGAGAGGAGATGAGAACTTGTTTAAAAAGCACGCCAGAAACAAAGGAATAGAAATAATTGACTCTCAGATCTTAAAGCACTGGCGTGTAAGAGGAGGAAAGGACACTTTTACTGCTTTAGTCACGGTAGATGACTTAGACTTTGAGAAGGTTTTAGAGAAAGGTTTTTGGCCAGATTTTGTATGGGCAAGAGAATGGTATGAGAATTACGGTGATAAGGACGCCAAGAGGTTCAGGTGGAACTATATAAAGGGGTAGTAAGTCGCATATATATGCATAAATTATGGTCAACTATTTTATAGTCATTGTACTACTTGTGTTGAAAATCTATTTTTTAAGTCAACAAATGTCTAGTCATATATTTCGTCTGATGACATGGAACGTAAAAGGAGCCATGTATGGTGCACCATATTTGTACTCTTTGCTAAATGAGGTAGATATTGCAGTGCTTACTGAGCACTGGCTTCTTCCGGAGCAACTCAACTTTCTAGACAATTTACATCCACAGTTTAAATCTTTCTCACGCTCTGACAATAGGTTAAAAGTGAATTTTGAAGAAAGGATAAGACATACAGGGTTTGGGGGAATAGCAATCCTATATAGGAAGTCACTCTGCGTTAATCCTTTGTTGAGCGTCGGCAGTGATAGAGTCTTAGGGATAGAAGTGATATGTAATGATAAATTGAAATATTTTGTATTCGGAGCACTTTTGCCATCAACTAATTTTCCTATTGCAAGTTCCTATGAAACAATGGAAGAATTAAAGGACCAGTTTGATATGTTCTGTAAAGAAGGCATTCCCATACTCGCGGGTGATTTCAATGGCCAGTTAAGTTCACTGCTTAGCTTCAAAACGAACTGTCTAACAACAAACGCTAGAGGTGCTATTCTAGAAAAGTTTCTGACCGATAGGCACTTAATATCCGTTAATAGTCAATCTATTTGTGAAGGACCTGACTTTACATTTTTCTCAATCGATGGTAAATCCAAATCGTTGATAGACCATATACTATTGCAAAAAGACAAATTCGATTTAGTGGTTAAGGCCGAAATAATTGATGACCATCCTTTGAACATTTCAGATCATCATCCTGTAAAAATAGAGTTGGTCATTCCTCTTGCATATAATATAATCATGGCTGACAAGCATAAAATTCCCTCCATAAATTGGAAGAAAGCATCGGCAGAACAAATAAATAGGTATAAGGAAGCAACACGCAATGAATTTTTAGCGCAACTGCATAAGGCAGAACTAGTGACAAATGTCGATATTGATGGTATTATTCAAGACACGGTAAAGATTTTACATGACGCAGCTTCTAGGTTTCTGCCCATAAAAAGGTTTTGCCCATACGCTAACCCCTATTGGAAATTACTAAACGTAAAAAAGTTTCATACAGAAATGAGGCTGAAACGTAGGGTATGGATCTCTGATGGTAGGCCAAGAGGATGGGAATTTCAGTCGTACGCGAACTATAAGAAAGCGAAGAAATGTTTTGGAAAAGAGTTACTGAGAGCAAAAGAAATGTATGACAGAGAACAGTTCAGTGAGCTTGAAAAGGCTGCAGAGCTCGATATTTCTACTTTCTAAAAGTTTATACGGAATAAAAGACATAAACGTGGTTACATATACGAAATTGAATCTAACGGAAAAATTGTACGTGACTACGACTCTATAAGAGACTTATGGGCAAATCATTTTTCCATTTTATCACTACCTGACAATTCCTATTTGTACGATAAGAATCATTACCAGATGGTCTTAGCAGAGGCTAAAAAACAGAGTATAGAAACCCATTCCCACTTTGATGAAGTTCTTGACAAAATTCCCACTAGAGAAGAAATCAGTAGTGCAATTAGTTCCCTCAGTAAAAATAAGGCATGTGGTCACGACGGTATTGTTGCCGAGCATTTACTGTTTGCGGACACTCAAAGCAGTGCACAGTTACTTGAAACTGTCTTCAAAAAAGTGTACGAGGCCGAGGAGTACCCATGCCATTTTAAACAAGGTTCAGTAATACCAATATTTAAAGGAGGGGGAAAAAGCAAATTAGATATGAATAACTACCGTGATATAACTATAGTTCCAGTGCTTCAGAAAATCCTAGAGCAAATTATATATAATAGACTACTTATATTTTCTAAGCACATTAATTTTCCAAATCCAATGCAACAAGGTTTTAGGAATAATTGTGGCAGTATCACTGCAGCGTTTTGTATCAAAGAATCTATATGCTACTATATGGATAAAGATACTCCTGTCTATGCAACATTTCTTGATAATGCTAAGGCATTCAATACAGTCTGGCACAATGGGTTATTTTACAAGCTGTACAAACTTGGCATTAAAGGGAAGACGTGGCGCATCATGAAAGACTCGTTTAAGGGAGTAACTAGTTCTGTTTTATTTGCGGGCAAATTGTCTAAATATTTCAATATTAAGCAGGGTGTAGGGCAGGGTCGTATCTTGTCCGCTTGGTTCTTTCTCGTTATGATAGACGATTTGATCACTGATTTAGATCACACTTTGCGAGGCCTAAATCTTGTCGATCTCCACCTGCCGTGTGTCTTATTAGCGGATGACACAACTGTAATGGCTAATTCGCATCATTCGATGCAGCATCTGCTCGATACAATCTCTAATTATGCGAAAAGGTGGAGACTGAAATATAACGCAGATAAAAGTTGTAGCATCCTCTTTACAAACAAAAGAAGAAATGATATCCCTTCTTTTCTATTCGACAAATCGCCAATTCCAGTAGTCAAAAGTAAGAAATATGCCGGCATACCTCTAACCTACAACTTTAAACCTAACGATGCGATAAAAGAAGCATGCGATAAAGGTAAACACTTATTAAACTCTTTTTATTTTATTGGTATCAGAGACGGAGGAATGAACCCTTTAACAAGTATGAAAATCTGGAAAAGAATCATTCTACCTTCAGTCCTATATGGATGTGAATTATGGTCGAATATGACAAACACCAATATAGAAGAACTTGAGCTATGTCAGAGATATGCAGCGAGACGTATGCAAGCTTTCGATAAATATTCGCCCATAGAGGCAACGCGTAGTACCTTAGGACTCTGGTCAATGGGAGCATACATTGATAAGATGAAATTGTACTTTTTCAACCGGCTGTGTAGGGGCGATTGGACTCTTATCTGGAAAAAGATTTTCATTTTGCGTTTATGTCAGTACTTGACCAACCCAATTAGACAGACGGGGTTTATAGCAGATATTGACAAAATATTCAAGAAATATGGTATGGGACGTGTTCTCTTAGACTATGCAGTAAGAGTACAAACCGAAGGTAAACTTGTTTGGAATCGGAATATTATTGATAATATTCAAAACATCGAAAAATCTACCTGGAATACAGATATTGAACTAAGGAGCGATTTAATTCACTTCAGAAACATTCATTTGGACTTAAAACCAAGCAGTATATGGTTTCTTGGACGTAAATTTCCATCTATGTTATGGCCTCTCTCTGAAATAGTGAAATTATATATCATGCCTGTTGGAAAAGTTATGATATGTAAACTCTGTGGAAAAGAGACTGACGACAGAGCGAAACATCTTATCTTAGGTTGTGAAAAGCTCCTTGAAGAACGAAACGTCTTCTTTGAGAAGGTGATTGACACTTTAGAGGTGAGAGACGGGGTTAATTTATTTAATCAAGAAGACGATATACTATTGGAGACACTTCTTGGAAGCAGAGTAGATTGCTTGTTGTCTATCGACGATGATGTGTGGGATAAACTCATGTTGGTAACGGCAAAAAGCATAACCTCATTTTACTATAAAATGCATGCCCTACTCTCAACCAACATGTCATAATATAACAGCAATAATAAGTAGTTAATCTAGATAAATAAATTAATTAATTTAAAACAAAACAAACATAAACAAATATTCTGCTGTTGTCAAATTCCGCAATTTTGATGTATTACAGATCACGGAGATATAATGCTCTCTGGCTCATATAATATACGAGTGTCACCTTTTGCTATCTTTATTCCTTTGAGAAGGATTTCATGCTGTTCATCATATATATGTATAAATGTGTGTATATGTGTGTATATATGTATGTGTAAATATGTGTTTGGGTGTGTAAATATATATGTATGTATATGTGTGTACATTTATATGTATGTGTGTGTATGTGTATGTATGTATGCATAAACATATATGTCATGTAGAAAGAACTACATTGATAATTACACTGGTATACGTTTCCAATTTGTTTCATTTATATTCTTTTGTGTTGTATTTCATGATTTTGTATTATCCTGAATTTGATTAATCTGATGTAATCTCTATTGAAGAGGAAATAAAGTCAGTCAGTCAGTCAGTCAGTCAGTCATACATGCATGCATGCATGCATGCATGCATGCATGCATACATACATACATACATACATACATACATACATACATACATACATACATACATACATACATACATACATACATACACACATACATGTTTCATTGGTGTAGTTATAAATAGAATACTTCTGGTAAAGAACATGTCCGAACGAGGAAGGGAGGCCAGGGACCGGCGGGACGCACACTGCCAAGCAAGGCTCTGAAGACGACAGTACGCCTCATAAACGTCAGAAATCGTATGGTCAAATCTAGTCCAGTTGCACTTATGGACATAACACAACTCTGTTTCAGTGTTGTGTAAGCTACTTATGTAAATGTTCTAATTCTATGAGTCGTGTAATTTCATTTTTTATATATATGATTTTGGAATTTGTGTATGGTGTACGTTTGTTTTCCCGAAAATAAATCAATCAGCTGGGTGTCAGGTTACTTATGCATGTTGGAGTCACGCTCTTTGGATTATAATGTTTTTGATGGCGGTATCCAAAGAATCAGATTAGAATTTGTGAGGATAGAGCTTTCATCGAAAGAGGTATTCAAGCCAAAGCCAGACCAATAAAAAGGGTAGAGGTGGGCAATAGGGACCTTAGTTGAAGATCGTTTAATATCACAGGCTTGATGCTGTCAAGGTTCCACTCTGGTATTAGTATGTGTTATTATGTGTTTCGTAACACCAGTTTTAGGTCCGTGTACAAAAAAATCCACACAACAAAATAAACAAACGTGTTTTACTTACTCCATCATGGTATGATGCTTCCTTTTCGCCTCTTTCTTTTGTTTCCCTTTTCCTTTATGCAGTTGTGGTATTTGACTGCCTTTCTGGTTCTGGTTGATTTTGTAGGAGACTCGACATGGTTTGCCATAGTTGTTGGTGTTTACGGTAGGTTTATTAACGCTCTGGTACATTATTGGAAAGCTATTATACATTTAAAAGATACGTTTTGACCCCCCCCCTTCTTTTTCTTCTCCATTTTCTTTTATTCTGTACAGTTTGGTACTCGTGGTCAGTACACAACTGTATATTGTTTTTCTTGTTATTTGTACGTATATTTCTTTTTATCTTTCCCGGTGTTTATCAATTTGTTTGAGGTAGAATGTTACATCCCTGAGTGTAATATCGATGTTTTTGTTGTTTATCCTGTCTAATAATTCATGGTATGTTTTAGGGGATTCCATTTTCCTCTGATCTGATTGGAAAGTAATTCGTTGGTTGTGATATTTGGAACAGGTGTTGATTACGTAGTCCAGTGTTTCTGGTACGGGGCAGTAAGGACAATTTGAGTCCCCCTGTTGAGATGTTTCTTGAAGTTGTCTCGGAGTAGAGTTTCCCTGTTCTGATTCAATTGATGATTCTTACGTCTATAGTGTGCAGGTCTTTAAGTGTCTTGGTTATCCTTGTGACCTCTTTTGCATTTGGCACAAATGTCTACCTTTGTCGGTGCTTTCCCAGAGCTGCTGTCATTTCTTGTTTATTCTGTTTCTTATCTGACTATGTATCTCATAAACTGTGTTTGTGTAACAAATTTGAGTCGCAAACTGCCGTTTGTATGAATTTTGTAAACTGCAGATATCTGCAGTATGTAATTTTTGTAATTTAAGTTTGAGTAATCAGAATGTTCATCATTGAATATATAGTTCTGACTAATTTCCTAAGAATTAGAGGCGATTGAGTGATATATGAAACTAGGAGGATTTGTTATAATTTTGTGTTTTTGGTTAAAATTTGGGAGATTTTCATTAGAAAAGTACCAAAATGCTTTATCAGTAGGATATTATAGATGATGTGAACTACGAACATGGATGACGATCTAGAAATAGATGAGCGGTACAGTGGTGATGAAAAGTCAGATTTAGAAGAAGACTTGATAGCAACTCAGACTGAGAAAAATATATACCTTCAAATAGATTCTAAATTTGGAACTTTGGACAGAGATGATTTCAAAAAGAAGATGTGTTTGGAATTGGATGAGCAGAATTTAAAAGATATCAGACTATCACTACATGACCTGGCTAAATTGGAAAACAGTAATTATCCTGTGACTTGTATAGTTGAGAGGACAGTAAGATGTGATAGTGCGCCTCTAGAGGAGAGATTAGCTGAGGATATATTTATTCTATACCATTTCTTAGCAGGAGATAACAATTTATCTGAAGTGAAAAGCCTCGCTTCGAGAAAGAAACCACGCACGGGTATACATGATAGTAGTACATATGGGAGCCGAGTATCTAAAAGAAAAGGATCTAACAAACAGTCACAGCGATCAGAATCAGAACCAGAACAGGTGATGCAGAACTCCGAACGCAATTCAGTATCATATCTTTTAAATGATAAAAATGACAGTTCCGTAACAATAGAGAATTTATACAAGATAATAGATCTAAAACATTTTATACAAAGCAGTATTCAACAAATGAAAGATGACATCAGAAATGAATTGAAAACTGAGCTTGACAAGATACGTAAAGAATTGCACAATAGAGATGTTGACGTTACTAGACTACAATCGGAATTAAAAAGATGCAAAGAGGAAGAAAATAAGTTATCTAAAGACAATCTGGCCTTGAGAATATCACTCAGGGAGAAGAATAACCAGTTGGAAAGTATTAAAGGTAACCAACTGTTTTTACATCAACTGCTCGAAGATAGAGTATGTGATAAGGATAAAGAAAATGTAAGCACGAAATGCGATGCACAGACTCAAATTACACTAGCTGATATAGTGCGAATGGTCAAACCTTCAACTGAAACACAAACAGCAAATATGGTGAATGTGAGAACTGCTCTAAATCTTGATCGTACAAAACGAGGGAAGTATTTATCGGACCAAACGGAATATACGGCGAAGAACAAAGGCGGTCTCTTGAAATCCACTGATTCAAGGGAAGGAGTGGTTCTGACTCCGTCCACAATACCCAGTACCCCAACTGAAGAATTGACAGTAATTGAAGATAATGGAGAACGTGGTTATCATCATGATCAGAAATACTCAGTACGGGAAAATGCAAGATACATCAACAGGGAAAGAAGATCACCTTTCAAAAAAATTCAGCCACCTCATCAAAAGACTTGGATAAAGGAAGCAAAACAATCGATGTCATCACAACTAACAGAAACTGCAGACCTCAAAAAAGAGTGAGGAACTCTTATGAACGTCGAGTTCTAATGTCCAGGATACCGGTTGACAGAACGAGAGAGGAGATGAGAACTTGTTTAAAAAAGCACGCCAGAAACAAAGGAATAGAAATAATTGACTCTCAGATCTTAAAGCACTGGCGTGTAAGAGGAGGAAAGGACACTTTTACTGCTTTAGTCACGGTAGATGACTTAGACTTTGAGAAGGTTTTAGAGAAAGGTTTTTGGCCAGATTTTGTATGGGCAAGAGAATGGTATGAGAATTACGGTGATAAGGACGCCAAGAGGTTCAGGTGGAACTATATAAAGGGGTAGTAAGTCGCATATATATGCATAAATTATGGTCAACTATTTTATAGTCATTGTACTACTTGTGTTGAAAATCTATTTTTTAAGTCAACAAATGTCTAGTCATATATTTCGTCTGATGACATGGAACGTAAAAGGAGCCATGTATGGTGCACCATATTTGTACTCTTTGCTAAATGAGGTAGATATTGCAGTGCTTACTGAGCACTGGCTTCTTCCGGAGCAACTCAACTTTCTAGACAATTTACATCCACAGTTTAAATCTTTCTCACGCTCTGACAATAGGTTAAAAGTGAATTTTGAAGAAAGGATAAGACATACAGGGTTTGGGGGAATAGCAATCCTATATAGGAAGTCACTCTGCGTTAATTCTTTGTTGAGCGTCGGCAGTGATAGAGTCTTAGGGATAGAAGTGATATGTAATGATAAATTGAAATATTTTGTATTCGGAGCACTTTTGCCATCAACTAATTTTCCTATTGCAAGTTCCTATGAAACAATGGAAGAATTAAAGGACCAGCTTGATATGTTCTGTAAAGAAGGCATTCCCATACTCGCGGGTGATTTCAATGGCCAGTTAAGTTCACTGCTTAGCTTCAAAACGAACTGTCTAACAACAAACGCTAGAGGTGCTATTCTAGAAAAGTTTCTGACCGATAGGCACTTAATATCCGTTAATAGTCAATCTATTTGTGAAGGACCTGACTTTACATTTTTCTCAATCGATGGTAAATCCAAATCGTTGATAGACCATATACTATTGCAAAAAGACAAATTCGATTTAGTGGTTAAGGCCGAAATAATTGATGACCATCCTTTGAACATTTCAGATCATCATCCTGTAAAAATAGAGTTGGTCATTCCTCTTGCATATAATATAATCATGGCTGACAAGCATAAAATTCCCTCCATAAATTGGAAGAAAGCATCGGCAGAACAAATAAATAGGTATAAGGAAGCAACACGCAATGAATTTTTAGCGCAACTGCATAAGGCAGAACTAGTGACAAATGTCGATATTGATGGTATTATTCAAGACACGGTAAAGATTTTACATGACGCAGCTTCTAGGTTTCTGCCCATAAAAAGGTTTTGCCCATACGCTAACCCCTATTGGAAATTACTAAACGTAAAAAAGTTTCATACAGAAATGAGGCTGAAACGTAGGGTATGGATCTCTGATGGTAGGCCAAGAGGATGGGAATTTCAGTCGTACGCGAACTATAAGAAAGCGAAGAAATGTTTTGGAAAAGAGTTACTGAGAGCAAAAGAAATGTATGACAGAGAACAGTTCAGTGAGCTTGAAAAGGCTGCAGAGCTCGATATTTCTACTTTCTATAAGTTTATACGGAATAAAAGACATAAACGTGGTTACATATACGAAATTGAATCTAACGGAAAAATTGTACGTGACTACGACTCTATAAGAGACTTATGGGCAAATCATTTTTCCATTTTATCACTACCTGACAATTCCTATTTGTACGATAAGAATCATTACCAGATGGTCTTAGCAGAGGTTAAAAAACAGAGTATAGAAACCCATTCCCACTTTGATGAAGTTCTTGACAAAATTCCCACTAGAGAAGAAATCAGTAGTGCAATTAGTTCTCTCAGTAAAAATAAGGCATGTGGTCACGACGGTATTGTTGCCGAGCATTTACTGTTTGCGGACACTCAAAGCAGTGCACAGTTACTTGAAACTGTCTTCAAAAAAGTGTACGAGGCCGAGGAGTACCCATGCCATTTTAAACAAGGTTCAGTAATACCAATATTTAAAGGAGGGGGAAAAAGCAAATTAGATATGAATAACTACCGTGATATAACTATAGTTCCAGTGCTTCAGAAAATCCTAGAGCAAATTATATATAATAGACTACTTATATTTTCTAAGCACATTAATTTTCCAAATCCAATGCAACAAGGTTTTAGGAATAATTGTGGCAGTATCACTGCAGCGTTTTGTATCAAAGAATCTATATGCTACTATATGGATAAAGATACTCCTGTCTATGCAACATTTCTTGATAATGCTAAGGCATTCAATACAGTCTGGCACAATGGGTTATTTTACAAGCTGTACAAACTTGGCATTAAAGGGAAGACGTGGCGCATCATGAAAGACTCGTTTAAGGGAGTAACTAGTTCTGTTTTATTTGCGGGCAAATTGTCTAAATATTTCAATATTAAGCAGGGTGTAGGGCAGGGTCGTATCTTGTCCGCTTGGTTCTTTCTCGTTATGATAGACGATTTGATCACTGATTTAGATCACACTTTGCGAGGCCTAAATCTTGTCGATCTCCACCTGCCGTGTGTCTTATTAGCGGATGACACAACTGTAATGGCTAATTCGCATCATTCGATGCAGCATCTGCTCGATACAATCTCTAATTATGCGAAAAGGTGGAGATTGAAATATAACGCAGATAAAAGTTGTAGCATCCTCTTTACAAACAAAAGAAGAAATGATATCCCTTCTTTTCTATTCGACAAATCGCCAATTCCAGTAGTCAAAAGTAAGAAATATGCCGGCATACCTCTAACCTACAACTTTAAACCTAACGATGCGATAAAAGAAGCATGCGATAAAGGTAAACACTTATTAAACTCTTTTTATTTTATTGGTATCAGAGACGGAGGAATGAACCCTTTAACAAGTATGAAAATCTGGAAAAGAATCATTCTACCTTCAGTCCTATATGGATGTGAATTATGGTCGAATATGACAAACACCAATATAGAAGAACTTGAGCTATGTCAGAGATATGCAGCGAGACGTATGCAATATTCGCCCATAGAGGCAACGCGTAGTACCTTAGGACTCTGGTCAATGGGAGCATACATTGATAAGATGAAATTGTACTTTTTCAACCGGCTGTGTAGGGGCGATTGGACTCTTATCTGGAAAAAGATTTTCATTTTGCGTTTATGTCAGTACTTGACCAACCCAATTAGACAGACGGGGTTTATAGCAGATATTGACAAAATATTTAAGAAATATGGTATGGGACGTGTTCTCTTAGACTATGCAGTAAGAGTACAAACCGAAGGTAAACTTGTTTGGAATCGGAATATTATTGATAATATTCAAAACATCGAAAAATCTACCTGGAATACAGATATTGAACTAAGGAGCGATTTAATTCACTTCAGAAACATTCATTTGGACTTAAAACCAAGCAGTATATGGTTTCTTGGACGTAAATTTCCATCTATGTTATGGCCTCTCTCTGAAATAGTGAAATTATATATCATGCCTGTTGGAAAAGTTATGATATGTAAACTCTGTGGAAAAGAGACTGACGACAGAGCGAAACATCTTATCTTAGGTTGTGAAAAGCTCCTTGAAGAACGAAACGTCTTCTTTGAGAAGGTGATTGACACTTTAGAGGTGAGAGACGGGGTTAATTTATTTAATCAAGAAGACGATATACTATAGGAGACACTTCTTGGAAGCAGAGTAGATTGCTTGTTGTCTATCGACGATGATGTGTGGGATAAACTCATGTTGGTAACGGCAAAAAGCATAACCTCATTTTACTATAAAATGCATGCCCTACTCTCAACCAACATGTCATAATATAACAGCAATAATAAGTAGTTAATCTAGATAAATAAATTAATTAATTTAAAACAAAACAAACATAAACAAATATTCTGCTGTTGTCAAATTCCGCAATTTTGATGTATTACAGATCACGGAGATATAATGCTCTCTGGCTCATATAATATACGAGTGTCACCTTTTGCTATCTTTATTCCTTTGAGAAGGATTTCATGCTGTTCATCATATATATGTATAAATGTGTGTATATGTGTGTATATATGTATGTGTAAATATGTGTTTGGGTGTGTAAATATATATGTATGTATATGTGTGTACATTTATATGTATGTGTGTGTATGTGTATGTATGTATGCATAAACATATATGTCATGTAGAAAGAACTACATTGATAATTACACTGGTATACGTTTCCAATTTGTTTCATTTATATTCTTTTGTGTTGTATTTCATGATTTTGTATTATCCTGAATTTGATTAATCTGATGTAATCTCTATTGAAGAGGAAATAAAGTCAGTCAGTCAGTCAGTCAGTCAGTCATACATACATGCATGCATGCATGCATGCATGCATGCATACATACATACATACATACATACATACATACATACATACATACATACATACATACATACATACATACATACACACATACATGTTTCATTGGTGTAGTTATAAATAGAATACTTCTGGTAAAGAACATGTCCGAACGAGGAAGGGAGGCCAGGGACCGGCGGGACGCACACTGCCATGCAAGGCTCCGAAGACGACAGTACGCCTCATAAACGTCAGAAATCGTATGGTCAAATCTAGTCCAGTTGCACTTATGGACATAACACAACTCTGTTTCAGTGTTGTGTAAGCTACTTATGTAAATGTTCTAATTCTATGAGTCGTGTAATTTCATTTTTTATATATATGATTTTGGAATTTGTGTATGGTGTACGTTTGTTTTCCCGAAAATAGATCAATCAGCTGGGTGTCAGGTTACTTATGCATGTTGGAGTCACGCTCTTTGGATTTTTAATGTTTTTGATGGCGGTATCCAAAGAATCAGATTAGGATTTGTGAGGATAGAGCTTTCATCGAAAGAGGTATTCAAGCCAAAGCCAGACCAATAAAAAGGGTAGAGGTGGGCAATAGGGACCTTAGTTGAAGATCGTTTAATATCACAGGCTTGATGCTGTCAAGGTTCCACTCTGGTATTAGTATGAGTTATTATGTGTTTCGTAACACCAGTTTTAGGTCCGTGTACAAAAAAATCCACACAACAAAATAAACAAACGTGTCTTACTTACTCCATCATGGTATGATGCTTCCTTTTCGCCTCTTTCTTTTGTTTCCCTTTTCCTTTATGCAGTTGTGGTATTTGACTGCCTTTCTGGTTCTGGTTGATTTTGTAGGAGACTCGACATGGTTTGCCATAGTTGTTGGTGTTTACGGTAGGTTTATTAACGCTCTGGTACATTATTGGAAAGCTATTATACATTTAAAAGATACGTTTTGACCCCCCCCCCTTCTTTTTCTTCTCCATTTTTTTTTATTCTGTACAGTTTGGTACTCGTGGTCAGTACACAACTGTATATTGTTTTTCTTGTTATTTGTACGTATATTTCTTTTTATCTTTCCCGGTGTTTATCAATTTGTTTGAGGTAGAATGTTACATCCCTGAGTGTAATATCGATGTTTTTGTTGTTTATCCTGTCTAATAATTCATGGTATGTTTTAGGGGATTCCATTTTCCTCTGATCTGATTGGAAAGTAATTCGTTGGTTGTGATATTTGGAACAGGTGTTGATTACGTAGTCCAGTGTTTCTGGTACGGGGCAGTAAGGACAATTTGAGTCCCCCTGTTGAGATGTTTCTTGAAGTTGTCTCGGAGTAGAGTTTCCCTGTTCTGATTCAATTGATGATTCTTACGTCTATAGTGTGCAGGTCTTTAAGTGTCTTGGTTATCCTTGTGACCTCTTTTGCATTTGGCACAAATGTCTACCTTTGTCGGTGCTTTCCCAGAGCTGCTGTCATTTCTTGTTTATTCTGTTTCTTATCTGACTATGTATCTCATAAACTGTGTTTGTGTAACAAATTTGAGTCGCAAACTGCCGTTTGTATGAATTTTGTAAACTGCAGATATCTGCAGTATGCAATTTTTGTAATTTAAGTTTGAGTAATCAGAATGTTCATCATTGAATATATAGTTCTGACTAATTTCCTAAGAATTAGAGGCGATTGAGTGATATATGAAACTAGGAGGATTTGTTATAATTTTGTGTTTTTGGTTAAAATTTGGGAGATTTTCATTAGAAAAGTACCAAAATGCTTTATCAGTAGGATATTATAGATGATGTGAACTACGAACATGGATGACGATCTAGAAATAGATGAGCGGTACAGTGGTGATGAAAAGTCAGATTTAGAAGAAGACTTAATAGCAACTCAGACTGAGAAAAATATATACCTTCAAATAGATTCTAAATTTGGAACTTTGGACAGAGATGATTTCAAAAAGAAGATGTGTTTGGAATTGGATGAGCAGAATTTAAAAGATATCAGACTATCACTACATGACCTGGCTAAATTGGAAAACAGTAATTATCCTGTGACTTGTATAGTTGAGAGGACAGTAAGATGTGATAGTGCGCCTCTAGAGGAGAGATTAGCTGAGGATATATTTATTCTATACCATTTCTTAGCAGGAGATAACAATTTATCTGAAGTGAAAAGCCTCGCTTCGAGAAAGAAACCACGCACGGGTATACATGATAGTAGTACATATGGGAGCCGAGTATCTAAAAGAAAAGGATCTAACAAACAGTCACAGCGATCAGAATCAGAACCAGAACAGGTGATGCAGAACTCCGAACGCAATTCAGTATCATATCTTTTAAATGATAAAAATGACAGTTCCGTAACAATAGAGAATTTATACAAGATAATAGATCTAAAACATTTTATACAAAGCAGTATTCAACAAATGAAAGATGACATCAGAAATGAATTGAAAACTGAGCTTGACAAGATACGTAAAGAATTGCACAATAGAGATGTTGACGTTACTAGACTACAATCGGAATTAAAAAGATGCAAAGAGGAAGAAAATAAGTTATCTAAAGACAATCTGGCCTTGAGAATATCACTCAGGGAGAAGAATAACCAGTTGGAAAGTATTAAAGGTAACCAACTGTTTTTACATCAACTGCTCGAAGATAGAGTATGTGATAAGGATAAAGAAAATGTAAGCACGAAATGCGATGCACAGACTCAAATTACACTAGCTGATATAGTGCGTATGGTCAAACCTTCAACTGAAACACAAACAGCAAATATGGTGAATGTGAGAACTGCTCTAAATCTTGATCGTACAAAACGAGGGAAGTATTTATCGGACCAAACGGAATATACGGCGAAGAACAAAGGCGGTCTCTTGAAATCCACTGATTCAAGGGAAGGAGTGGTTCTGACTCCGTCCACAATACCCAGTACCCCAACTGAAGAATTGACAGTAATTGAAGATAATGGAGAACGTGGTTATCATCATGATCAGAAATACTCAGTACGGGAAAATGCAAGATACATCAACAGGGAAAGAAGATCACCTTTCAAAAAAATTCAGCCACCTCATCAAAAGACTTGGATAAAGGAAGCAAAACAATCGATGTCATCACAACTAACAGAAACTGCAGACCTCAAAAAAGAGTGAGGAACTCTTATGAACGTCGAGTTCTAATGTCCAGGATACCGGTTGACAGAACGAGAGAGGAGATGAGAACTTGTTTAAAAAAGCACGCCAGAAACAAAGGAATAGAAATAATTGACTCTCAGATCTTAAAGCACTGGCGTGTAAGAGGAGGAAAGGACACTTTTACTGCTTTAGTCACGGTAGATGACTTAGACTTTGAGAAGGTTTTAGAGAAAGGTTTTTGGCCAGATTTTGTATGGGCAAGAGAATGGTATGAGAATTACGGTGATAAGGACGCCAAGAGGTTCAGGTGGAACTATATAAAGGGGTAGTAAGTCGCATATATATGCATAAATTATGGTCAACTATTTTATAGTCATTGTACTACTTGTGTTGAAAATCTATTTTTTAAGTCAACAAATGTCTAGTCATATATTTCGTCTGATGACATGGAACGTAAAAGGAGCCATGTATGGTGCACCATATTTGTACTCTTTGCTAAATGAGGTAGATATTGCAGTGCTTACTGAGCACTGGCTTCTTCCGGAGCAACTCAACTTTCTAGACAATTTACATCCACAGTTTAAATCTTTCTCACGCTCTGACAATAGGTTAAAAGTGAATTTTGAAGAAAGGATAAGACATACAGGGTTTGGGGGAATAGCAATCCTATATAGGAAGTCACTCTGTTTTAATTCTTTGTTGAGCGTCGGCAGTGATAGAGTCTTAGGGATAGAAGTGATATGTAATGATAAATTGAAATATTTTGTATTCGGAGCACTTTTGCCATCAACTAATTTTCCTATTGCAAGTTCCTATGAAACAATGGAAGAATTAAAGGACCAGCTTGATATGTTCTGTAAAGAAGGCATTCCCATACTCGCGGGTGATTTCAATGGCCAGTTAAGTTCACTGCTTAGCTTCAAAACGAACTGTCTAACAACAAACGCTAGAGGTGCTATTCTAGAAAAGTTTCTGACCGATAGGCACTTAATATCCGTTAATAGTCAATCTATTTGTGAAGGACCTGACTTTACATTTTTCTCAATCGATGGTAAATCCAAATCGTTGATAGACCATATACTATTGCAAAAAGACAAATTCGATTTAGTGGTTAAGGCCGAAATAATTGATGACCATCCTTTGAACATTTCAGATCATCATCCTGTAAAAATAGAGTTGGTCATTCCTCTTGCATATAATATAATCATGGCTGACAAGCATAAAATTCCCTCCATAAATTGGAAGAAAGCATCGGCAGAACAAATAAATAGGTATAAGGAAGCAACACGCAATGAATTTTTAGCGCAACTGCATAAGGCAGAACTAGTGACAAATGTCGATATTGATGGTATTATTCAAGACACGGTAAAGATTTTACATGACGCAGCTTCTAGGTTTCTGCCCATAAAAAGGTTTTGCCCATACGCTAACCCCTATTGGAAATTACTAAACGTAAAAAAGTTTCATACAGAAATGAGGCTGAAACGTAGGGTATGGATCTCTGATGGTAGGCCAAGAGGATGGGAATTTCAGTCGTACGCGAACTATAAGAAAGCGAAGAAATGTTTTGGAAAAGAGTTACTGAGAGCAAAAGAAATGTATGACAGAGAACAGTTCAGTGAGCTTGAAAAGGCTGCAGAGCTCGATATTTCTACTTTCTATAAGTTTATACGGAATAAAAGACATAAACGTGGTTACATATACGAAATTGAATCTAACGGAAAAATTGTACGTGACTACGACTCTATAAGAGACTTATGGGCAAATCATTTTTCCATTTTATCACTACCTGACAATTCCTATTTGTACGATAAGAATCATTACCAGATGGTCTTAGCAGAGGTTAAAAAACAGAGTATAGAAACCCATTCCCACTTTGATGAAGTTCTTGACAAAATTCCCACTAGAGAAGAAATCAGTAGTGCAATTAGTTCTCTCAGTAAAAATAAGGCATGTGGTCACGACGGTATTGTTGCCGAGCATTTACTGTTTGCGGACACTCAAAGCAGTGCACAGTTACTTGAAACTGTCTTCAAAAAAGTGTACGAGGCCGAGGAGTACCCATGCCATTTTAAACAAGGTTCAGTAATACCAATATTTAAAGGAGGGGGAAAAAGCAAATTAGATATGAATAACTACCGTGATATAACTATAGTTCCAGTGCTTCAGAAAATCCTAGAGCAAATTATATATAATAGACTACTTATATTTTCTAAGCACATTAATTTTCCAAATCCAATGCAACAAGGTTTTAGGAATAATTGTGGCAGTATCACTGCAGCGTTTTGTATCAAAGAATCTATATGCTACTATATGGATAAAGATACTCCTGTCTATGCAACATTTCTTGATAATGCTAAGGCATTCAATACAGTCTGGCACAATGGGTTATTTTACAAGCTGTACAAACTTGGCATTAAAGGGAAGACGTGGCGCATCATGAAAGACTCGTTTAAGGGAGTAACTAGTTCTGTTTTATTTGCGGGCAAATTGTCTAAATATTTCAATATTAAGCAGGGTGTAGGGCAGGGTCGTATCTTGTCCGCTTGGTTCTTTCTCGTTATGATAGACGATTTGATCACTGATTTAGATCACACTTTGCGAGGCCTAAATCTTGTCGATCTCCACCTGCCGTGTGTCTTATTAGCGGATGACACAACTGTAATGGCTAATTCGCATCATTCGATGCAGCATCTGCTCGATACAATCTCTAATTATGCGAAAAGGTGGAGATTGAAATATAACGCAGATAAAAGTTGTAGCATCCTCTTTACAAACAAAAGAAGAAATGATATCCCTTCTTTTCTATTCGACAAATCGCCAATTCCAGTAGTCAAAAGTAAGAAATATGCCGGCATACCTCTAACCTACAACTTTAAACCTAACGATGCGATAAAAGAAGCATGCGATAAAGGTAAACACTTATTAAACTCTTTTTATTTTATTGGTATCAGAGACGGAGGAATGAACCCTTTAACAAGTATGAAAATCTGGAAAAGAATCATTCTACCTTCAGTCCTATATGGATGTGAATTATGGTCGAATATGACAAACACCAATATAGAAGAACTTGAGCTATGTCAGAGATATGCAGCGAGACGTATGCAATATTCGCCCATAGAGGCAACGCGTAGTACCTTAGGACTCTGGTCAATGGGAGCATACATTGATAAGATGAAATTGTACTTTTTCAACCGGCTGTGTAGGGGCGATTGGACTCTTATCTGGAAAAAGATTTTCATTTTGCGTTTATGTCAGTACTTGACCAACCCAATTAGACAGACGGGGTTTATAGCAGATATTGACAAAATATTTAAGAAATATGGTATGGGACGTGTTCTCTTAGACTATGCAGTAAGAGTACAAACCGAAGGTAAACTTGTTTGGAATCGGAATATTATTGATAATATTCAAAACATCGAAAAATCTACCTGGAATACAGATATTGAACTAAGGAGCGATTTAATTCACTTCAGAAACATTCATTTGGACTTAAAACCAAGCAGTATATGGTTTCTTGGACGTAAATTTCCATCTATGTTATGGCCTCTCTCTGAAATAGTGAAATTATATATCATGCCTGTTGGAAAAGTTATGATATGTAAACTCTGTGGAAAAGAGACTGACGACAGAGCGAAACATCTTATCTTAGGTTGTGAAAAGCTCCTTGAAGAACGAAACGTCTTCTTTGAGAAGGTGATTGACACTTTAGAGGTGAGAGACGGGGTTAATTTATTTAATCAAGAAGACGATATACTATAGGAGACACTTCTTGGAAGCAGAGTAGATTGCTTGTTGTCTATCGACGATGATGTGTGGGATAAACTCATGTTGGTAACGGCAAAAAGCATAACCTCATTTTACTATAAAATGCATGCCCTACTCTCAACCAACATGTCATAATATAACAGCAATAATAAGTAGTTAATCTAGATAAATAAATTAATTAATTTAAAACAAAACAAACATAAACAAATATTCTGCTGTTGTCAAATTCCGCAATTTTGATGTATTACAGATCACGGAGATATAATGCTCTCTGGCTCATATAATATACGAGTGTCACCTTTTGCTATCTTTATTCCTTTGAGAAGGATTTCATGCTGTTCATCATATATATGTATAAATGTGTGTATATGTGTGTATATATGTATGTGTAAATATGTGTTTGGGTGTGTAAATATATATGTATGTATATGTGTGTACATTTATATGTATGTGTGTGTATGTGTATGTATGTATGCATAAACATATATGTCATGTAGAAAGAACTACATTGATAATTACACTGGTATACGTTTCCAATTTGTTTCATTTATATTCTTTTGTGTTGTATTTCATGATTTTGTATTATCCTGAATTTGATTAATCTGATGTAATCTCTATTGAAGAGGAAATAAAGTCAGTCAGTCAGTCAGTCAGTCAGTCATACATGCATGCATGCATGCATGCATGCATGCATGCATGCATACATACATACATACATACATACATACATACATACATACATACATACATACATACATACATACATACATACATACATACACACATACATGTTTCATTGGTGTAGTTATAAATAGAATACTTCTGGTAAAGAACATGTCCGAACGAGGAAGGGAGGCCAGGGACCGGCGGGACGCACACTGCCATGCAAGGCTCCGAAGACGACAGTACGCCTCATAAACGTCAGAAATCGTATGGTCAAATCTAGTCCAGTTGCACTTATGGACATAACACAACTCTGTTTCAGTGTTGTGTAAGCTACTTATGTAAATGTTCTAATTCTATGAGTCGTGTAATTTCATTTTTTATATATATGATTTTGGAATTTGTGTATGGTGTACGTTTGTTTTCCCGAAAATAGATCAATCAGCTGGGTGTCAGGTTACTTATGCATGTTGGAGTCACGCTCTTTGGATTTTTAATGTTTTTGATGGCGGTATCCAAAGAATCAGATTAGGATTTGTGAGGATAGAGCTTTCATCGAAAGAGGTATTCAAGCCAAAGCCAGACCAATAAAAAGGGTAGAGGTGGGCAATAGGGACCTTAGTTGAAGATCGTTTAATATCACAGGCTTGATGCTGTCAAGGTTCCACTCTGGTATTAGTATGAGTTATTATGTGTTTCGTAACACCAGTTTTAGGTCCGTGTACAAAAAAATCCACACAACAAAATAAACAAACGTGTCTTACTTACTCCATCATGGTATGATGCTTCCTTTTCGCCTCTTTCTTTTGTTTCCCTTTTCCTTTATGCAGTTGTGGTATTTGACTGCCTTTCTGGTTCTGGTTGATTTTGTAGGAGACTCGACATGGTTTGCCATAGTTGTTGGTGTTTACGGTAGGTTTATTAACGCTCTGGTACATTATTGGAAAGCTATTATACATTTAAAAGATACGTTTTGACCCCCCCCCTTCTTTTTCTTCTCCATTTTTTTTTATTCTGTACAGTTTGGTACTCGTGGTCAGTACACAACTGTATATTGTTTTTCTTGTTATTTGTACGTATATTTCTTTTTATCTTTCCCGGTGTTTATCAATTTGTTTGAGGTAGAATGTTACATCCCTGAGTGTAATATCGATGTTTTTGTTGTTTATCCTGTCTAATAATTCATGGTATGTTTTAGGGGATTCCATTTTCCTCTGATCTGATTGGAAAGTAATTCGTTGGTTGTGATATTTGGAACAGGTGTTGATTACGTAGTCCAGTGTTTCTGGTACGGGGCAGTAAGGACAATTTGAGTCCCCCTGTTGAGATGTTTCTTGAAGTTGTCTCGGAGTAGAGTTTCCCTGTTCTGATTCAATTGATGATTCTTACGTCTATAGTGTGCAGGTCTTTAAGTGTCTTGGTTATCCTTGTGACCTCTTTTGCATTTGGCACAAATGTCTACCTTTGTCGGTGCTTTCCCAGAGCTGCTGTCATTTCTTGTTTATTCTGTTTCTTATCTGACTATGTATCTCATAAACTGTGTTTGTGTAACAAATTTGAGTCGCAAACTGCCGTTTGTATGAATTTTGTAAACTGCAGATATCTGCAGTATGCAATTTTTGTAATTTAAGTTTGAGTAATCAGAATGTTCATCATTGAATATATAGTTCTGACTAATTTCCTAAGAATTAGAGGCGATTGAGTGATATATGAAACTAGGAGGATTTGTTATAATTTTGTGTTTTTGGTTAAAATTTGGGAGATTTTCATTAGAAAAGTACCAAAATGCTTTATCAGTAGGATATTATAGATGATGTGAACTACGAACATGGATGACGATCTAGAAATAGATGAGCGGTACAGTGGTGATGAAAAGTCAGATTTAGAAGAAGACTTAATAGCAACTCAGACTGAGAAAAATATATACCTTCAAATAGATTCTAAATTTGGAACTTTGGACAGAGATGATTTCAAAAAGAAGATGTGTTTGGAATTGGATGAGCAGAATTTAAAAGATATCAGACTATCACTACATGACCTGGCTAAATTGGAAAACAGTAATTATCCTGTGACTTGTATAGTTGAGAGGACAGTAAGATGTGATAGTGCGCCTCTAGAGGAGAGATTAGCTGAGGATATATTTATTCTATACCATTTCTTAGCAGGAGATAACAATTTATCTGAAGTGAAAAGCCTCGCTTCGAGAAAGAAACCACGCACGGGTATACATGATAGTAGTACATATGGGAGCCGAGTATCTAAAAGAAAAGGATCTAACAAACAGTCACAGCGATCAGAATCAGAACCAGAACAGGTGATGCAGAACTCCGAACGCAATTCAGTATCATATCTTTTAAATGATAAAAATGACAGTTCCGTAACAATAGAGAATTTATACAAGATAATAGATCTAAAACATTTTATACAAAGCAGTATTCAACAAATGAAAGATGACATCAGAAATGAATTGAAAACTGAGCTTGACAAGATACGTAAAGAATTGCACAATAGAGATGTTGACGTTACTAGACTACAATCGGAATTAAAAAGATGCAAAGAGGAAGAAAATAAGTTATCTAAAGACAATCTGGCCTTGAGAATATCACTCAGGGAGAAGAATAACCAGTTGGAAAGTATTAAAGGTAACCAACTGTTTTTACATCAACTGCTCGAAGATAGAGTATGTGATAAGGATAAAGAAAATGTAAGCACGAAATGCGATGCACAGACTCAAATTACACTAGCTGATATAGTGCGTATGGTCAAACCTTCAACTGAAACACAAACAGCAAATATGGTGAATGTGAGAACTGCTCTAAATCTTGATCGTACAAAACGAGGGAAGTATTTATCGGACCAAACGGAATATACGGCGAAGAACAAAGGCGGTCTCTTGAAATCCACTGATTCAAGGGAAGGAGTGGTTCTGACTCCGTCCACAATACCCAGTACCCCAACTGAAGAATTGACAGTAATTGAAGATAATGGAGAACGTGGTTATCATCATGATCAGAAATACTCAGTACGGGAAAATGCAAGATACATCAACAGGGAAAGAAGATCACCTTTCAAAAAAATTCAGCCACCTCATCAAAAGACTTGGATAAAGGAAGCAAAACAATCGATGTCATCACAACTAACAGAAACTGCAGACCTCAAAAAAGAGTGAGGAACTCTTATGAACGTCGAGTTCTAATGTCCAGGATACCGGTTGACAGAACGAGAGAGGAGATGAGAACTTGTTTAAAAAAGCACGCCAGAAACAAAGGAATAGAAATAATTGACTCTCAGATCTTAAAGCACTGGCGTGTAAGAGGAGGAAAGGACACTTTTACTGCTTTAGTCACGGTAGATGACTTAGACTTTGAGAAGGTTTTAGAGAAAGGTTTTTGGCCAGATTTTGTATGGGCAAGAGAATGGTATGAGAATTACGGTGATAAGGACGCCAAGAGGTTCAGGTGGAACTATATAAAAGGGTAGTAAGTCGCATATATATGCATAAATTATGGTCAACTATTTTATAGTCATTGTACTACTTGTGTTGAAAATCTATTTTTTAAGTCAACAAATGTCTAGTCATATATTTCGTCTGATGACATGGAACGTAAAAGGAGCCATGTATGGTGCACCATATTTGTACTCTTTGCTAAATGAGGTAGATATTGCAGTGCTTACTGAGCACTGGCTTCTTCCGGAGCAACTCAACTTTCTAGACAATTTACATCCACAGTTTAAATCTTTCTCACGCTCTGACAATAGGTTAAAAGTGAATTTTGAAGAAAGGATAAGACATACAGGGTTTGGGGGAATAGCAATCCTATATAGGAAGTCACTCTGCGTTAATCCTTTGTTGAGCGTCGGCAGTGATAGAGTCTTAGGGATAGAAGTGATATGTAATGATAAATTGAAATATTTTGTATTCGGAGCACTTTTGCCATCAACTAATTTTCCTATTGCAAGTTCCTATGAAACAATGGAAGAATTAAAGGACCAGTTTGATATGTTCTGTAAAGAAGGCATTCCCATACTCGCGGGTGATTTCAATGGCCAGTTAAGTTCACTGCTTAGCTTCAAAACGAACTGTCTAACAACAAACGCTAGAGGTGCTATTCTAGAAAAGTTTCTGACCGATAGGCACTTAATATCCGTTAATAGTCAATCTATTTGTGAAGGACCTGACTTTACATTTTTCTCAATCGATGGTAAATCCAAATCGTTGATAGACCATATACTATTGCAAAAAGACAAATTCGATTTAGTGGTTAAGGCCGAAATAATTGATGACCATCCTTTGAACATTTCAGATCATCATCCTGTAAAAATAGAGTTGGTCATTCCTCTTGCATATAATATAATCATGGCTGACAAGCATAAAATTCCCTCCATAAATTGGAAGAAAGCATCGGCAGAACAAATAAATAGGTATAAGGAAGCAACACGCAATGAATTTTTAGCGCAACTGCATAAGGCAGAACTAGTGACAAATGTCGATATTGATGGTATTATTCAAGACACGGTAAAGATTTTACATGACGCAGCTTCTAGGTTTCTGCCCATAAAAAGGTTTTGCCCATACGCTAACCCCTATTGGAAATTACTAAACGTAAAAAAGTTTCATACAGAAATGAGGCTGAAACGTAGGGTATGGATCTCTGATGGTAGGCCAAGAGGATGGGAATTTCAGTCGTACGCGAACTATAAGAAAGCGAAGAAATGTTTTGGAAAAGAGTTACTGAGAGCAAAAGAAATGTATGACAGAGAACAGTTCAGTGAGCTTGAAAAGGCTGCAGAGCTCGATATTTCTACTTTCTATAAGTTTATACGGAATAAAAGACATAAACGTGGTTACATATACGAAATTGAATCTAACGGAAAAATTGTACGTGACTACGACTCTATAAGAGACTTATGGGCAAATCATTTTTCCATTTTATCACTACCTGACAATTCCTATTTGTACGATAAGAATCATTACCAGATGGTCTTAGCAGAGGTTAAAAAACAGAGTATAGAAACCCATTCCCACTTTGATGAAGTTCTTGACAAAATTCCCACTAGAGAAGAAATCAGTAGTGCAATTAGTTCTCTCAGTAAAAATAAGGCATGTGGTCACGACGGTATTGTTGCCGAGCATTTACTGTTTGCGGACACTCAAAGCAGTGCACAGTTACTTGAAACTGTCTTCAAAAAAGTGTACGAGGCCGAGGAGTACCCATGCCATTTTAAACAAGGTTCAGTAATACCAATATTTAAAGGAGGGGGAAAAAGCAAATTAGATATGAATAACTACCGTGATATAACTATAGTTCCAGTGCTTCAGAAAATCCTAGAGCAAATTATATATAATAGACTACTTATATTTTCTAAGCACATTAATTTTCCAAATCCAATGCAACAAGGTTTTAGGAATAATTGTGGCAGTATCACTGCAGCGTTTTGTATCAAAGAATCTATATGCTTCTATATGGATAAAGATACTCCTGTCTATGCAACATTTCTTGATAATGCTAAGGCATTCAATACAGTCTGGCACAATGGGTTATTTTACAAGCTGTACAAACTTGGCATTAAAGGGAAGACGTGGCGCATCATGAAAGACTCGTTTAAGGGAGTAACTAGTTCTGTTTTATTTGCGGGCAAATTGTCTAAATATTTCAATATTAAGCAGGGTGTAGGGCAGGGTCGTATCTTGTCCGCTTGGTTCTTTCTCGTTATGATAGACGATTTGATCACTGATTTAGATCACACTTTGCGAGGCCTAAATCTTGTCGATCTCCACCTGCCGTGTGTCTTATTAGCGGATGACACAACTGTAATGGCTAATTCGCATCATTCGATGCAGCATCTGCTCGATACAATCTCTAATTATGCGAAAAGGTGGAGATTGAAATATAACGCAGATAAAAGTTGTAGCATCCTCTTTACAAACAAAAGAAGAAATGATATCCCTTCTTTTCTATTCGACAAATCGCCAATTCCAGTAGTCAAAAGTAAGAAATATGCCGGCATACCTCTAACCTACAACTTTAAACCTAACGATGCGATAAAAGAAGCATGCGATAAAGGTAAACACTTATTAAACTCTTTTTATTTTATTGGTATCAGAGACGGAGGAATGAACCCTTTAACAAGTATGAAAATCTGGAAAAGAATCATTCTACCTTCAGTCCTATATGGATGTGAATTATGGTCGAATATGACAAACACCAATATAGAAGAACTTGAGCTATGTCAGAGATATGCAGCGAGACGTATGCAAGCTTTCGATAAATATTCGCCCATAGAGGCAACGCGTAGTACCTTAGGACTCTGGTCAATGGGAGCATACATTGATAAGATGAAATTGTACTTTTTCAACCGGCTGTGTAGGGGCGATTGGACTCTTATCTGGAAAAAGATTTTCATTTTGCGTTTATGTCAGTACTTGACCAACCCAATTAGACAGACGGGGTTTATAGCAGATATTGACAAAATATTCAAGAAATATGGTATGGGAAGTGTTCTCTTAGACTATGCAGTAAGAGTACAAACCGAAGGTAAACTTGTTTGGAATCGGAATATTATTGATAATATTCAAAACATCGAAAAATCTACCTGGAATACAGATATTGAACTAAGGAGCGATTTAATTCACTTCAGAAACATTCATTTGGACTTAAAACCAAGCAGTATATGGTTTCTTGGACGTAAATTTCCATCTATGTTATGGCCTCTCTCTGAAATAGTGAAATTATATATCATGCCTGTTGGAAAAGTTATGATATGTAAACTCTGTGGAAAAGAGACTGACGACAGAGCGAAACATCTTATCTTAGGTTGTGAAAAGCTCCTTGAAGAACGAAACGTCTTCTTTGAGAAGGTGATTGACACTTTAGAGGTGAGAGACGGGGTTAATTTATTTAATCAAGAAGACGATATACTATTGGAGACACTTCTTGGAAGCAGAGTAGATTGCTTGTTGTCTATCGACGATGATGTGTGGGATAAACTCATGTTGGTAACGGCAAAAAGCATAACCTCATTTTACTATAAAATGCATGCCCTACTCTCAACCAACATGTCATAATATAACAGCAATAATAAGTAGTTAATCTAGATAAATAAATTAATTAATTTAAAACAAAACAAACATAAACAAATATTCTGCTGTTGTCAAATTCCGCAATTTTGATGTATTACAGATCACGGAGATATAATGCTCTCTGGCTCATATAATATACGAGTGTCACCTTTTGCTATCTTTATTCCTTTGAGAAGGATTTCATGCTGTTCATCATATATATGTATAAATGTGTGTATATGTGTGTATATATGTATGTGTAAATATGTGTTTGGGTGTGTAAATATATATGTATGTATATGTGTGTACATTTATATGTATGTGTGTGTATGTGTATGTATGTATGCATAAACATATATGTCATGTAGAAAGAACTACATTGATAATTACACTGGTATACGTTTCCAATTTGTTTCATTTATATTCTTTTGTGTTGTATTTCATGATTTTGTATTATCCTGAATTTGATTAATCTGATGTAATCTCTATTGAAGAGGAAATAAAGTCAGTCAGTCAGTCAGTCAGTCAGTCATACATGCATGCATGCATGCATGCATGCATGCATACATACATACATACATACATACATACATACATACATACATACATACATACATACATACATACATACATACATACATACACACATACATGTTTCATTGGTGTAGTTATAAATAGAATACTTCTGGTAAAGAACATGTCCGAACGAGGAAGGAAGGCCAGGGACCGGCGGGACGCACACTGCCATGCAAGGCTCCGAAGACGACAGTACGCCTCATAAACGTCAGAAATCGTATGGTCAAATCTAGTCCAGTTGCACTTATGGACATAACACAACTCTGTTTCAGTGTTGTGTAAGCTACTTATGTAAATGTTCTAATTCTATGAGTCGTGTAATTTCATTTTTTATATATATGATTTTGGAATTTGTGTATGGTGTACGTTTGTTTTCCCGAAAATAGATCAATCAGCTGGGTGTCAGGTTACTTATGCATGTTGGAGTCACGCTCTTTGGATTTTTAATGTTTTTGATGGCGGTATCCAAAGAATCAGATTAGGATTTGTGAGGATAGAGCTTTCATCGAAAGAGGTATTCAAGCCAAAGCCAGACCAATAAAAAGGGTAGAGGTGGGCAATAGGGACCTTAGTTGAAGATCGTTTAATATCACAGGCTTGATGCTGTCAAGGTTCCACTCTGGTATTAGTATGTGTTATTATGTGTTTCGTAACACCAGTTTTAGGTCCGTGTACAAAAAAATCCACACAACAAAATAAACAAACGTGTTTTACTTACTCCATCATGGTATGATGCTTCCTTTTCGCCTCTTTCTTTTGTTTCCCTTTTCCTTTATGCAGTTGTGGTATTTGACTGCCTTTCTGGTTCTGGTTGATTTTGTAGGAGACTCGACATGGTTTGCCATAGTTGTTGGTGTTTACGGTAGGTTTATTAACGCTCTGGTACATTATTGGAAAGCTATTATACATTTAAAAGATACGTTTTGACCCCCCCCTCTTTTTCTTCTCCATTTTCTTTTATTCTGTACAGTTTGGTACTCGTGGTCAGTATACAACTGTATATTGTTTTTCTTGTTATTTGTACGTATATTTCTTTTTATCTTTCCCGGTGTTTATCAATTTGTTTGAGGTAGAATGTTACATCCCTGAGTGTAATATCGATGTTTTTGTTGTTTATCCTGTCTAATAATTCATGGTATGTTTTAGGGGATTCCATTTTCCTCTGATCTGATTGGAAAGTAATTCGTTGGTTGTGATATTTGGAACAGGTGTTGATTACGTAGTCCAGTGTTTCTGGTACGGGGCAGTAAGGACAATTTGAGTCCCCCTGTTGAGATGTTTCTTGAAGTTGTCTCGGAGTAGAGTTTCCCTGTTCTGATTCAATTGATGATTCTTACGTCTATAGTGTGCAGGTCTTTAAGTGTCTTGGTTATCCTTGTGACCTCTTTTGCATTTGGCACAAATGTCTACCTTTGTCGGTGCTTTCCCAGAGCTGCTGTCATTTCTTGTTTATTCTGTTTCTTATCTGACTATGTATCTCATAAACGTTGTAATATAAAACCTCTATTTCATTGCTCACGATGTTATAGTTTGCCCATTGGTCAGATTTTCTTTGGTTGTCAGATTGATGTGGAAAAATACCCATAGGAATTCGATGGTTTGTTGTTTGTCTTCGACCTCCCTAATGGCTAACATAGAGTCATCTAACATATGTGTTCAGCTTTCTGAAGTCCCAGTCTCTAAGGATTTAAGTACGCTTAGAGAGTCTGTTATAATGATGTACTGGCTGTGGTTCTGGGTCTTAATCCATTTGAGGCTCTATTTATTGCCCCGAACTCTGCAGTGTAGACGAGCAATCATCCGGCGGTATTGCACTAGTTTCAGTCTGGTCTTCCGGTTCTACAATTTCAGCAGCAGTTGTGTTTAGTTCTTTAGATTTAGATCCATCTGTGTACATTTTTATGAATTTATTGGAGTTGTCTTTGATGATTTTTTGTATTTCTGAAAGTGTTTTCAGTGGATATAGCAGTTTGGGTTCGAGTTTCTATGCCGACAAGTTAATATTGGATATGGAGTTTTTCCAAGGAATGGGATTCCTAATTTGATTTTATCTTCTTAACCTGATGGCCAAATATATGAAAATAACAGACATAGCTATCCTTAAACTTACAGGTAAAATGCTATGTAAGACAACATCGGACATATAATATGATCTCACATTTCACCATATTCCATATAGATGCGCCACTTAGCTGAGAAATCATCAGGGAATGGAAACCTCCACAGCTTTACTAGAATTTGTTGGACCCCCTCCAACAAATATCAAGCTCGGACCAAATGGTAAGAGCATTATGCTACACAAATACATCAACACGCCCCATTATTGCAATTATTGCCAAAGATATGGAACGTCAGCTCTCGCTGCCGTTATCACAAAAGATGCAGTAAATGCGGGGGACAGGACAATAACTTACAACCAAGCCAGGAAACAGCCAGGAACAAGAACAACATTCAAACACATTGATTCAACACCTTAGGCATCCTATTATGGCACCTAAGCCACCTCGAACCCACATCAAACACCCTCAACTAAGAAGAAATCTACGAGAAAACTAGAAAACACGCAAATAACCAACTGTCTACCCAAACAGAGTAACCAGGAACCAATGAACAGCCTACACACAAACGGAGAAAATACCTCACCTATTCCTGGTCAAGAAGGAAAAGAGACAAGCACCACAACCGAGAATTATCCTCACCCAGCATTAATAACGCAATAATGAGCCGCTCTGCGAAAGGGCACGCAACAGCACACGTATCAAAATAAGGTTAACAAACAAGAGTTTGTCCTTCTACTATTAGATATGGCGGCACAATATAGCATACTCAAAACAATGGGTGGGAAACCCAAACGCAATGCGGTGCCATGGTGGACAGACAATTGTCGAATATAATTTAAAGGAAAAAAAGAAAGCCGTCAATCGATTAAAACGCACAATCCTAGACTACAATCAAACAGAAAACAACACAATAGCAGTAGTAAAGAAAAGCACAAAAAACTATATATATATATATATATATATATATATATATATATATATATATATATATATATATATATATATATATATGATACATGTGGAGTTGTTTATTGTTATTCGTATAGATTGGCGCCACCAAACGACGTTTTAGAATATGTCAGTAGAATGTATAGCATATCACCGATCTCGTGTTCAATATTACCAACACAGACAATAACTGATCCATCAATATGCAACTCAGTAGTACTTGCTGTACTTAACTTATGTGTCAAGGTCGACAGAGCTGCATCATAAACTGTACATTAGTATATCGACAGTCGTTTTAAGCAGGTTGATCGTTTGTAATGATAGAGTACAATATTTCTGAGAAATAGCTCCTCGAAAATAACACGCCACTACTTATATGTTATTATATAAAATGCGGCATACAAATACATACGTTTGTAAGTATTGCTATTCCAACAGCGGTTAGATATATTGCTAATGCACCCGGGAAAACATCTGAACGCCATGGGATAAGTATCCTGGTGAGTGTGAAGCATCTTCAGTATATACTTATTGTGGTAATGGAACTCGTCTTGATAATGACGAATCTAATCAACCAAAACCGGGAGAAGTTCTGATAATTGCGATTGATCAAGCGTGCCATGCCCATATGCCACATATAACAATTTATATCTACAAAAATTACATTTTATGTCAGGTTAATTCACGCGTTGAATTCGATAAAGATTCAAAACATACGTGAATGTCTCATAAATTGATTTATACGATTGGTGAAGAAAAGTAAAATAGTTTTGGCAGCGGGCAGCTAAACTTCAACAATTTCATACTGGAGTCGATTTATTGCAATCCAAGGGGTATAGAAGAGGTACAATAGCAATTAAAAGCTCACCGATGCAACATGTGTCTTTCGAGCTGTATCCGCAGATGGATACTCGCGACAGGTCGTATGGCAAATTTATTTTCTATGTCCCACATTAAATACATTTAAAACACACTCAAATACGCGTTGATAGTCGTCGACGTTTCAAGTAGATATACAATCTAAAATAGAAACTGAAGTCTCAGCAGCGCTTGAACAAATACATTTCAGAGGAACCGGAAAAGATGTTGGCCTGCATTGGCCACAAGTTTTACAGGTTGATCCTGGCAAAGACGTTTTGGGTGCAGTAAAGACAATGATGCAAAAACATAACGTTCAAAGTATATGTTGACGAATATCGATACATCGCGATCATGCAACCGTTGAACGATTTAATTAGATACTTGCACAGCGACTCTATTGACATCACTATGCCCAAGAATTACTGTGCGGAACTCTCAGCGGTCAGGACAGATCTCGTGAATGGGTTGCGAGACTGCCGTGGTGGCCGAGATAAACAACGAGGTCACAAGTGAAATTAACATGAAACTCTTCAATGCAATCGCGACAAAACATACCGCGACGAAAAGCACCAGATCAGTTACAACAACTAGTGTTGGGAAATAAAGTAACAGTGAGGTATTTATATGAATCTGGTGAATGTGAGAGTGGTGTAAGAAGAGCAACTAATCCCGTGTTGAGTTTAATAACACATGTAATTTACAGCGTGGTAAGATCTACTACACAGACACCAATATATGAACTGGATTGGATTAGATTCAACAGCTCTTCAATGTGGATTTGTCCGTGAACAATTACAGGTAATTCTTGAAAACACCCAATTACCTCAAGTTTGGATACGCGTCAAAACAAAACACTAACAAGAGCTATACGCATTCAGGAACGAAGCTCCTCTACATGTTACATTTAAGACATGTCAGAGAAACATGTTACAAATATCGATTATGTCAACGGTAAATTGTCGTACGTCATTAGGAAAATATTTCCACAACATTATTGTGTTACAGCAGGCGCATGGACTATTTTGTCGTGTTTTAGCGTCATTCCAAATTCCACATCCAGATCAAACTGGCGCTGATATTTTGTCATCTCTCGCATAATAACCATTTAATGTTTTTTCTTCACTACGTTAATAATTCCTGCTGACGCTGTTGTTGTTTGTGATGCTGCTGGCAACTATAAAACGTAGACACACCTGTGTAACATATATTTGCGTTACTAAGGACACAACCAGATAAACTAAATTTGACCATTCTATGCGATCATCGAAAATCCATATACTGGTATATGTTATTGGTAATTCCTAAGAAAAATGAATTGTTATTGCATATACCAGATTTCAGCACAATGGATTTAGCAACAACGGCTATTGTCTATACTACTTGAATCTCGACGATATCATTAACAACGAGTTTTTGTTTTCGTCAAACTCCATTTGCTGCTGATATATCAACAAGTATATCTTATGTGCGTGTATCTATTGGTCTATACCATAACGGAAACTATCTCATTCAATTTTTCCTTATGAAGCTCAAAAATTTACGCTAAGTGAATCAGGGATGTTTTTGCTGGATACAACTATTATATCATTGGGTCACCATAAGTTCCAAAAGTCTGACATTGGAGTCCCTCAAATTACGATACGCAGTTTTTGACACTGAATAGTTTAAGTTTGTAATCCAATAAACGATTTCCGTTGTCGTAGTTGTTTATCCTTTGCTCGAAGGTCGTACAGAACTTTTTGATAGCGACCAGCATTGCTGATCATCCATCCATTCGTGTGGTGATTTACCTGTAAACGGCGAAGGCTGTCCATGATCGCACACATGCTAATTGGAGTAGATGTTTTAATAACCAGTTAACAAATGATGTCTGTAATATCTTTTGGATATTGTACAAATCATATCCCAGATAATTATCTTCGGGATATTATTTCTGTCCATGCATCATCTCACCATCTAAAGAAACTATAATACGTGCATGCGTTGACACCGCATTGTCTCATCTCTCTGGCAATAATTGTTTAATAACTCTATCGCATGTTTTGTTTTATCAGAATCACTTGCACCATTCAGACCAACCATGCTATGTCTCGTGACTGGATTGCTGACTGACAGTAATAATGTTAATTCTAACAAATTGACATTAAAGTAATACATATCTGGTGTTTTAAAACCAGCCGACTCTGAATATTTACGTATTTGTTCGTGCTTTATTCTCAACCAATCCCATTGGCCACCGCTTATGTATGTTTCGATAAATGGTTTCACAAATTCCATTATAGAACGCCTAATATAGAAAACATTCGTTGCAACTACAACAGCATCATTGATAAATCTGTTAATCATCATAACAATTTTATTGACGAGTATGCCAGCATAGATGATCTCAAATTAGTAAATTGATGACAATAGCTTTCGTCATAGATTGTACCTACATTTTTCCATCTTGCATGCTTGCATTTATCTGCTTATACCTTTTTCGTCTTGTGGTAACCAGACAGATTTGTGTGATTTGTGTGAAATTATCATAGACGCTACAGTCAGCAATGTGATAATCTTGGCATTGAGCATGCGTCGTAATAACACTATTGGAGCCCAACTACTCTGACCTTTTGCGCAACAGTCGTTGAGATTGACAATGCTATCAGGTTTATTAAAGTGTCTCCTAAACGAAATTGGTAACACAGGCTCAATATTCGTTAAACACTCGAATTATTCAATCTCTGCAAAGTAAGATCGATATTTTGTAGTGGCCCATTTATTACAACTCGTGACATATCGTTTGTTGGATGCTCGAATCGCTCAAAATCACTATGACACTAGTCAAGTCAATTAAATGCTGTCGCATAATCAGCGACACTGTAAACCTAAATGTATCGCGAGAATTATATTTTGTGTTCCAAAGAACACCATAGCCAAACGCATCACGATATTGTGATACATCATCGAGAAATTCACTTCCACAGACTCCAGGGTAAGGGGATAGGAATCTAAGGGAACTATTACAGGCAGTGTTATTAAATATGTAAAGAACATGTATGGCTCAGCAGAATTTTATCTACCTGATGCTGTTTACCACCGAGAATGAGCTTTCAATCAAGGAAGGCAACAATTACAACAAGGAATAACAGATCAGCACTTGCTGATAAGTGTGTACAATGTGGTACAAAAAAAAATTAGATTTGTTTCTATGGATTTAAAAAAAGGACGAGGAGGTGATATTGCAGCAAAATTGACAAAACTTCCCGGGACTCCATGGGCAAAATATCCAGGAGAAAAACACCTTCCAGGGTATAGTTATTGTGGACTTGGAACCAGACTCGATATCCGACTCGATGAACAAGACCAACCTCGACCCGGCGAATATCCAATAAATGCTATTGATAAGGCGTGTCATGCTCATGATGTTGCTTATAAAAGCAGCAATCGGTAACACAGACATATCGCAGATGTGAAATTGATTCATGCGTTGAATTATATCACTGATCAATCCTTCAAAGAAAAATTAGCTAACGCCGCAAAAGTAAAAATACCACGGCGGTGGATTGGTTATCCAAACAGGTGATATGGCAAATTCATCTACCACCGCCTAAACAAATTAACTTCGCACATTTTGACGGCAGCGTCCCTAATGAAGTTCATCAGGCTGATATATTATTTCTACCGCATGATACTGTTAATAAACAAACATACGAGTATGCGCTAACCGTAGTTGATGTTGCGAGTAGATACAAACAAGCTGAACCATTAAAGACAAAATCATCAACTGAAGTAGCTTCTGCGTTTGAAAGGTTTTATCGACGAGGTCCTCTGCAGTGGCCAAATCTATTGCAGGTTGATCCTGGCAAGGAATTTCAGGGTGTAGTGTTATCAACATTGAAGCATCATAATACCACAATACGACGAGTACATACTGCATTACATCGCGATCAGGCAATTGTTGAACGATTTAATCGGACACTTGCTGAGCGGTTATTTGGATATCAATACGCGAAGGAATTTATCCAGGATACACGATCTCGTGAATCGGTCAAGATATTACCAGGTGTAATTACCGCGCTAAATAATGAAATTACTCGAACAATCAATATGAAACCTATTAAAGCCACCATAAAAGTATATACGTGTACAAAAACCACAAAAGGATTTTTGAAAACAACGAATACTCGGCATTGTCACTGTTAGTTATTTATATGAACCTATGAACCAGGAGAACTTGAAGGCGGTAAAAAAAGAGCCACTGATCCTATTTAGAGTGTCACTACACATAAAATATCTAACATAACAAGATCCACGGGTAGACCCGCAATCTATAGATTACATTCAACTGCTCCTCAGCTCGCATTTACACGTGAACAATTACAAGTGATACCCGAGGATACTCAATTACCGCAGCGTGGTCTTAACTAGCACATCTGCGTCTGTTGCACTCAAGACAAGTCAACATCACATTATCTCTGGTATGACCAAGACTATTATCTTTTCTGTCTACGGTAAATTGTCGAGGATCTTTATCCGACCATGATCAACGCATTATACAATTACAACTCGCGTAGTTGTTATTCTATTGCTGTTTCAGCGTAATTATAAATTCAGCATCAATATCAAATTCTCTGTTATTTTTTTTGTATCCTGTTGTTTATAACCAGCGAGTTTTTTTCTGACTATGTCATCGTTGACAATATCACTGATTGTGGTGTCATTAGCATCTAAAACAACTCTTCGAAGTTGATTTATTCTTCGTACTATGGACACTGCGAGATAAACTAAATTCGACCACTTGACGCGATCTTCTACCATCCAAACAATTGTATCGGATATAGTCAATCCCTGCGAAGAATGTATCGTCATTGCGTATCCTAGCGTCCATGGAATTTATCAGCACGCAATGCATCTTCGACAACACTGATATCAAGCGACACAATATCATTTAACGCGAGAATCTGCTTCTCTGTCAGGCCTGGAATATCAACTTCTATATTCTCTCTTCGTGTATCCGTAGGTCTATAACACAATGGCACTGGAAGTGTTGCGAATTTTTCCTTGTGCGTTTTAAATAACTTCATCTGAAGTGTATCTCTATCTTTCTACTTGCCACTATCAAATCGTTTGGTCTCCATGCTTCCCAAAAATCATTTAATGTTATTTCTAAAATTATTTCACATTGGATTTTATCCGGTTGTAATCTGATTAATTTCTTAAATTCACTTAATTCTTTATCAAGAGATCTGTGATCAGTATTAATTTCTTCATAATAATCTACAAACTTCTTCAGCCAATCATGTGGAGATAAACCGACAAATGGTGGTGGTTGACCATAATCGCCACACATTATTACAGCTGTATTCTCTAACGACACCGTGCATATCTCACCCGAAATTATATTTTCAGGAATATATTTCTCGCCCATTCGATCAGGAGTCCATGCGTCACCTTTCCATCGAAAGAAACTGTGGTAAGTGCAAGCATTTACTCATCGCTGTTTTCATCTCTCTTGCAAGTCTGTGTGTTGGTGTTAGCACAATCATGTTTGATTTCCCTCGAAATAATTCGATCACACGAGTCGTCTTTCCTGACCCACCATAACCGCTTAAGTAACTGGTTTTATATATACATATTGGATCGGATAATGAAGGAGCTTTCGATAGTTTTGATATCTGATTATTTTTATGTAATTGTTTTCAATCGTAACATCGTTTGATTTAGAATAATCACGCAATATTTCCTTTTTTATTCTCCATGATTCCAACTGTCGGCGGAATGTGTAAATTCAGCCACTGCTTCGCTATGTTTAACATCTATATAAAATGAATCAATTGCGATTCTAACTGCAGTGTCAGGAAATCTATTTATCATCGATATAAAAATTGATAGAAGCATAATCCATCATAGACGCCATTAAATGTGTTTATTGGAGATTATCTCCATCTACGTAAGTAACAATTGTACCGAATTTTGTTCCATCGGACAAGAAAGCGTCCTTACGATTGACATATATACCTCTAGATGTTGCATCTGCGATTATAAAATCGTATTCAGCGTCATCTTGAATTAATTGTGAATAATGTCACTTGTGATCATATTTTTTTCAACCCTGGGTGAATTTACCAATTATTATTCTACCCAGTTTCTTTGCGTGATTATTTCTGACTTCAAAGATATCTTTGGACCATTTAACGATATTTTCTTCATCGAACGACGGAAAGTTTTCTTTGTTATCGCTAATTATACTATCTAGACTATCGGGTTGTGGTAACCAAACTTTAGTTTGTTTCCGATATGATGTAATTGCTTCACTGACAGTCAGCGATATCAGTATTTTAGAATCGATCGAAATGAATTCTGTGGATGTCATTCACAGAGTGTCCGACGAGGAAGTTTAGGTCCTTACCCTGCGTACGATGTGCGGTGGGTGTGCGAGGAAAATCGCAGATGTGTCTCAATTGTGGTGGTAAATGATACAGGGAGCTTAAGCGCCATTATGATAAACGAATCAAAATCTCTAACCCCGATTCTGACTCCATCAGGGACAAAATCATAAGAACACCTCAAGACTACATTGATAGATTCTCAATAAATAATAATTAAACCGAATAATTAATTAGACAAACAACATATATGTATATAAATGAGCCAAGAATTTCATCCACGTCCCATGATCATCGATTATGAAGCATCTCGTGATGGTGTTGTCAGACACCGCAGATTGAAAAAGCCATTAGGAGTGGACAATGGCAGTGGGTATTTGATGTTTTGTGCTGGGAGGAAAAGATATTATTTGTCTAGATTCACATATGAATGTTACTTTGGGGTGATCAAAGATGGTTTTGTGATTGACCAATTTAATGGATGTCCAAAAAATAACAAATTACAAAATATTCAGGCTATTACTCAGAGTGAGAATACCAAACGCGGCCGAACTGGTATTTACCCGAAAAATGCGAGATCTGTCAAATCTATAAATGTTGATACCGGCGAGTATTTTGGTATTTGTATGTCCTCGGTACGAAGAGTAGCAGAAAATGTATATAATTTAGCTTGTTCAAAGCGTTTTAAAAACAAAATTCGGTTTGAATATTTATAATAAGATATCCTAACATCTGAATTACATTTTTGTTACACGCGAGATATAACGCATTTAGTAATGTCCCAAACACCAAAGGGAAGTAACTCGTGTAGGTATATGTGTATAGTCCTGTAACAGAGATAGCTCTTTTGTTGTTGTTACGGAAATACTTCTATGATCTCATTAAAATGATCGCGTATTCGTTCTTTTAAAAATACTAGTCAAATAAAAAAGTATTTACAAATATGGTATTCTTTTTTTATTGATACCATTTTCAGGTATCTTGATTTATTTGGATGTTGGATCACAATTAAGTTACACGAGAGTAAAAATCACACACCCTTGTTGTTGATTTTCGTGTATTAGTCAGCTTATATAGTATAAAACCGGTTTTTGTTATTGGGCTCCAAGCCTTGATCGAAGTTCAACTGAAAACCACTCTACGTAACACCGTCACGCGGTGTGAATGTGTTTTTACATTCTCTCCGAGCGATTTTATGACGGAGAGTGGTTACAGTTGAATGTAGAGGAAGGCCCCTGTGTATGTGTTGTATTGTATTGTCCTTTGTAAATAGTTGTAAATAGATCATGCATACAATTGTATTGTCCTTTGTAAATAGTTGTAAATATATAAATAGATCATGTATATAATTGTATTGTTCTTTGTAAATAGTTGTAAATAAGCCTTATTGGAATTCGCTAGACTGTTGTTGACAAGATAGATATTCTGTCGTCTTTGATATTGGGCTCGCTAGACTGTTGTTAACAGGCCAGGTGTTCTGATATGTCATCATCATATATACTTTTGTTGTGCCGTCCTTAATTAAGATTATATGTATCTTGAACTTGCTAGAACACTCGAACCTAGAAGTTAAAGGTTGAGCTGTCCTTAATTAAGATTATATGTACTTTGAACTTGCTAGAGCACTCGCACCTAGAAGTTAAAGGTTGTGCTGTCCTTAATTAAGATTATATGTTGTGCTGTCTATATATACCTTAACTAAGATTGTAAATATGTATATTTGTATATATGTATATAATAAATCATGTATATAATTATACATAGCTGTAAATATCACGCTTGAAAGAAAACGGGTCAAAACCGACCCCATATTTTTGTATATTTGATATATAAATATATTAGATATATAAATTTAATATATATATATATATATATATATATATATATATATATATATATATATATATATATATATATATATATATAATATCTTTGATGTTGCAAGGGCCGCGTAGATTTTTTTTCATGCGCGATTCCACTATATCATATTTTTTGATTTTGCAGAAATGTTAGAAAGGTTATCTTTGGAGCGAAACATACAGTAGTCCTCGTGCGAAAAGGTGATGATAATGATGCAATCTGGCGTGGTGCTAGTGTTGCTACTGATGGTAAGGTAAATATATCAAAAGTCTCACTGTGTATGCCAGTAATGACTCCATCAATCACCGCAGAGGAAAAATTACTATCATTTATGGATACAGGTGGTAAATCATTGCTATCATGGCTAACGACAACAACATATATTATGTAGATTTCTGCTAATGGTATATTTACATGGCACATGACATCAAAGCAAGGAGTTTCTGCGCCGCGGCATATATTTGTTGCGTTACAGGATAAGACGCGTTTAATTAACAAATACGCAGCCATATCATATTTGATCAACTTGGTGTTACTGAAGTCTCACTGAGGATAACCGGCCAACAAGAAACATTGGAGGATATTTTACTTGAATATGGACAAAACCAAATAGCACGCGCTTATCATCGTTTGCTGACATTTATGGGACGTGATAATAATGTAGATACTGGTTTGCAAATATCACAGTTAGATTTTAGAAATCGATATCCGATTTATTACTTTTCGTTGGAACATCTTGATTTAACCAGACAGTCCGTCGTTGACATATATTTCCGAGCTCGTGTAACCGATCCTCCTGCTGGTGGTTACAGAGCAATTGCTGTCATTCTCAGTGACAAATCAATGCTAGAAAACATGTAAATATGTAGACAATTAGATCAATCTCATATTAAATAAAATGTCATATAGTCATGTTAATGTTACTCTGACTCCTGGTGAAATTAAAAAATTGCAATCGATTCAGCCAAAAAATGTGGAACTACGATATCGTTAAAACACAATCAGATGTCTGGTGGTCAAAATAAACTGTCATTGACAGCTCGTCAAATTAAGCATTTCAGTGATGCTATCAAAGACAGAAAATGTGTTCAGGTCACTCTCTCTGCGTCCACGATCAAAGACATGATAAAATCAGGTGGTATATTTCCACTTATCGCTGCGAATCCAGCATTAATTGTAGCCGCCCCCCGCCCCCACGGAGCTGTTGGTACCGCCGCTGGGATGGCACTAAAGCTACCGGACAGGGATATAAAAATGAGACGATCAGTAGCAGAAAAGGGTCTAAGACTACCAGGAACTCCGTATTCATGGTACAGCGGAAATGGTCTGAGACTACCAGGAACAGTTTACTAACTCCGATGTCAAATTTTGATTTACTCGATGCTGCTAAAAAATTAGCGATAAAAACTTTAGAGGTGTTTTTATGCGAGATCAATTACCACAATAACCAAACAGCGCTGAAACCGGTATCATTAATCTTGATTACAGCACCGGACCTGGAACTCACTGGGTTGCATACGCGATTGATTCGCGTGTAATTGTTTATTTTGATTCATATGGGTTAGCGCCACCTAAAGAATGTATGCGTTATATACATCAATTAAAAATTCCGATCTGGTACTCCACTTTACCAACACCAAAAATGACCGGCCCACCAACATGCGGCCAGCAAGTATTATTAGACCAATTAAGAAAATCCGTCAGTGGTGTCATAGATGAGTATTTTCCACAAATACTCGCCGCATGGAAAAAAATAACACAACCACAAACAACTATCCTCAAACATAATAATGACCCAGATTGGGATGGGCGGCATGTTGCTCGTCAAAATGTGAATATATCCTCGGTGATTGCAATAAATCTAGTATGTGATGCTATTGATGGAAGTTACCAAATAAATCTCGAAAGATCAAATCAAGCCCAGCAGGGATACATTTTATATTCGTTTGCACCAACGGCTCCACCCGGATTTTTAATAATTGAAAAGCCAACAAATCTAGTGTATATGCGATGTCATAATGATTCATTAACGAGAATTAATTTTAAACTCACTGACCAGTCCCATAATTTGATTGACTTAAGGAATGAGACTTTACAAATTAGTCTGTATGTAAAATCGTAAATCGTTTTTCATCCTAAAGGATTTTCGTCTTAGGACTTTTACCTAAAAGAAACTTCGGTTGAAACCAAAACTGTCATATTTTTAGTTTTGTCTGAACTAGTTTCGGTCTCCGTAGAGGTTTAAAAACTCGGTCTGTTCACCCTTTTTTATTTTGTCTGAATTAGATTCGGTTTGTCTGAAATAGTTTCGGTCTGTTCACCCTTCTTGCTGCTTATACAAATATTTAAATATGATATTTCGTGGGGAAATATTTCTGATCAGAGTTCTTTGGGTTTAATTAGTAAGCGTCTATCTGCCTTTAGAACGAAATTAAAATAATTGCAATTAAAAAACCTGATTGAAATAGAGTTATAAATGAGAAATAAAGGATGAACTTCCATACGAACAGACTATTAAGAGAAAGGGAAATTCAAATAAATCAATAATACATAGAAATGTGTATATAAAATAAGAACGAAGAGAAATTAAAGTTAAAACGTGAAAGAAGAGAGATGAAAGAAAATTATAAATGAAATTAAAAGAATCAGAACTGTCAGGCAAAAAGATCCCATAGCTCAGGTTTTGATGCTACCAAGATATTAAATTAGTAACCGCTTTGAAATAAGTAGAAACACATTGTTATTGTTCTCATATTGAGAAAACCTCTGAAAATTTACATTGGCCAAGAGAGCATTGGTCTTGATTAGTACAAAGTGTACTTATTGGCAGAGGCGTAGCTGGGGGGGGGGGGGCATGGGGGCTAAATATGTCCCCGGGCGCCAAGGTACAGGGGCGCCAAAATGAGGCTTACAACGTTACATTATATTATAATGTAACGTTGTAAGCCTCATTTTGGCGCCCCTGTACCTTGACGCCCGGGGGGGTGGTGGGCTGGGGCGCCAATTTTATAGTTCGTCCCCGGGCGCAAAATATCATAGCTACGCCTCTGCTTATTGGCGGAGCTCGTGGAGTCCATACTTCACTGTCAGTGGAGCAATGTGTTAATTCTGATGCTATTAAGGAATGGTTTTAGAACGGTTATGAGATGATATCTTAAGCATAATGTAAAGAGCTTAAAGCACTGTAGCAATCAGCTGGACAAACTCAAGGAAAAACAGATGTTTCATAGGTGGTGCTCTTCCATGAAGGTTAATAAAGATTATCATAACCTTAGACAACACATATTTGTTAAAAAAATTAAGAATGCCATCCACAATGATGCCAAGAACAATCTTGATGCGCAAAAGGTGGCAACGTTTCAAGATGTAACTCGTACTATTATTCTTGGAGTCACATCATTTTATATGTCAGTAACTTTATCTGAAAGCAGTTATTTGTTTGTTTATTTTTTTTTAAAAATATCTCAGGCTTATTCGGTACTTTTAAATCACGCCCTGATACATTATTTCGGAATCAAACTTCCGAAAAGACTTATCAGGAATCCTTATATTTTCTTACGCTCTCTTAGTGTAAGAAAATATGGGCAAATTACATTTGATTTCTACAAATTGAAAAGTAAGCAAGAGAAAGATAGTTATTCCAAGTGCTCTTATTTCTAAGATCGCGGCCATGTATTGAAAGGAACATAATTGTGGCGTCAAAGAAACCCTAGTTTGATTTTATTATAAAGATTTATTAACCAGCCATGTCAAACTTTCTATACATCGTATTGGTGATTCTCTCAAACCTATCGCTTCTAAAATATTGAGCGATAAATGAGGTTCTCAGGGCTTTCTTTTATAAGGTACTTTGCTTTTGTCCGTGAAGTGTGTTCCCATGAAACAAGTTTTGTTGATGTACCTTTTGAATGTGTAAAATTCTCATCAAATTTTGTCTCAAAACAGGTGCTAATGGAACAGTGTTTTATTTGGCCATTGAATTGGCTGGAGATCAGTATGTATTAATTGCACTTGTAGAAGAGATACGGTGTTTTGGATCAGTTGATCCATTGTAAACAAAATCTCCGTATTATATCGTGCTTGTGCACTTACTTTGGCAAAAAGAACTCCTGAGAATGACGATGATCAGGTAATTATTTATTGAGCTGACACATGTATTGGTTCCTCTTTTTATATAGCTACATTTGCTCTAGTTATAGATCAATTAAAACATTGATGAAAGTTTGCCAAACATTTTCTTGATCCTAATCATGATGACAAAAGACAATCACTCTTTGTCAACTAGCAGCAAGATCCCGAATTTTCTTGTTTGTTTCAGATGGCTATTAGTGAAGCTGAAGATACAAATATACCAGTCTGTCATTTTGTGAAAATGGTGTCTTTATTAGAAAATAGAGGCCACCGAAAGTGTTCGTTGGTGACGAGTCAAATTAGTCTAGTCCATAGAAACGCCCTTTCCTGAATTTGACAAACCATTTAGCAGAATAATGGAGGCTATGTTGGTCCCTTACCAAAGACCAAGTCAGGCAACCAATACATATAGACCATGTGTGCAACCACAAGATTTTCTAAAGCAATTTCATTAAGGAAATGTTCGTGCGTATAAATTTAGTGAGTAGCCATATAGCAGTAATATTAACATACTGATGGGATCAAATAAATTGATATAACTGATAATAATAATAATAATAATAATAATAATATAAAAAAACTACTAATAATAATATTAATACAATTCTTTATTTTCTGAAAGTGAAATAAACAATATTACAGATTGGTGTATAACATGATAAGGCACACAAAGCTCTGTGTAAAGAAACTGGCAAAATTACAATCTCTCTCTCTCTCTCACACGCACGCACGCACGCACGCACGCACACACACACACACACACACACACACACACACACACACACACACACACACACACACACACACACACACACATACATACATACATACATACATACATACATACATACATACATACATCCCGAGAAACGTTTATGTAGATATACAAAATATAGAACTAAATGAGCCTTTATCTTTAATATATCGTCTAGATGGCATGCCTTGCAAATAACAGTTGTGAAAGAAAGGCATTGATGATACGCTTTCAAATCTTGAGGTAGATATTTTCTAATGATTGGACCAAATACATTTTTTTTTAAAAAAAAATGCAATTCGGTTTTTTTTGGTGCCTTTGAAGAAAAATATTTAAGACACCATAGCTTGTCAACTAGTGAAGGTATTGATGTTATTACTCATTTCACTTAACATCTTATTTCTCATTAGAAACTTAAGGTATACATTTAGCTTTCTTACACATTCTTTCCATATATAGGCATGATCTTAAGGACATTCTGTTGCAGATATTGGCAACATTATTTTCATAAGATAATGATGTCTGCTTATTTGTAAAGTTTGTCCACTTTTAACATTTGTTTTAGAAGCGTGGCCTCATTATGCAGCAGTTTACTAGAGATTTCTAATGTATGTTTTATAAACCATTACTATGCGCTCCACATTTATGTATTCCTTAATTGTTATTAGTGACCAGATATGCTTAGACATCTTTTTTTGGGTAACATTACTGATAAAATCTAACCAGTCAATCGTTATAACTTATTAGCATGAAGAATATTTTATGTATTTTTTCATTATTTTTTTACATAATTAAAATTGTGTGTAAATTTATGTCTGTAAGGTCTTAGATGATTTGTTATTAACATATTACTTTTATTAAAGTAAGAGCGCTTACATTAAATTTCCAGCGTTTGGAGAGTTTAATATACACATGTAAGTTTCCATTATAGTTATTTTTTTGCTGAGCTAATATAATCTAAGGCTGCGTCTTCAGGATTAAGTTTAGGTTAAATATTCCCTATATGCGAAGTTTCTTCATTTATAAACATAACAAATATTAGTGGACTTAAAATAGATCCTTGAGGTTGTCCATAAGTTACTTATGTTTCGTCAGATATCACATTGTTTGTGACAACCTTACAGTTTCTTATTTGCCAATTATGAGTAAAACCAACTTAAATATTTGTTTCTGATATTAGTCATGTCTTTATCTGTGACACCAAGGTTATTACATATCAGTGGTCATCTCTATGTTTCCAGTCGATGCGCTTGGGTTTTAATATCTTCTTTCCTGCGCTGGTAAATGATTGCACATTTTAACATACACATTTCTGCAACATGAATGCTATAAAAGATACGCAGAGGCAAAATAATCAGTTTCAAAATAGTCCAGAACATGGAATCGTAGACTTCATTCATGTACACATGGACTTTTAAATCCAGCTTTTGTGTAAAACCACTTTTTTCTATCCACATATACATGTCTAGAATAAAAAGGATGGAAAGACATATTATTAGAGTAAGGCTTTTATCCATAGGGAATTCGTTTTTTAAAAGTAAGCTACTTTGAAAGTAAACAGATAACAGTAATAAAATGTCTGCGGTAAACAGAGTCGCACGATCACTGGAGTTGATGCATTTAGATAATGCAGTTAGTTCAAACAAAATCCAAAAACCTACCGCACCCGTACAAATAATCAGAAGCACTTGACGAGGCCCAAATATGGTTTTCTTTGTTTGTTCCAGGTACACAATAATCCAAGCCACGAAAGATGCAATAAATTTTACGAAATGAATAATTAAATATAAAATACTATACGCAAGTACAGTCTGTTCTTCGAATATGTCATCTGATGCTATAATAGCAATCAAAAGAACGGCACAAATTGAGATCGCTATGCATGGGATGATGCAAAGGCATTTATTCCGTTTATTGATACATATCCAATTTAACAGGTGAGTCGGTGAACATATTTTGAGGCACGTCAAAGTACGTATCTGATTGCGACTACTGGTAGATGTCTGATTAATTTTACTTGATGCATTATCATCAGCCTGGTGCGCATTGTTTCCATCACCAGATCCTAATTTCCAAATCTCGAATAATAAACCCGTTGTGATAATGCAGAATTCCATTGCAAGCGGGTAATAAATGAATGCATAATCCTTAAGGAGTGAATGTGCATTCCCTGTAATACATACATCATCTGGATCAAAGTAGGATTCATCGGCTGCAGAATGACCGGTTACGTTTTTTTCGTGATGGTTCGCATGGTGGATGTGTTCGATTGATTCTCTTGCTAGTAAACTCAACCAATTACCGATGTTTGCGGGAATCAAGAGAAGGACACTGAAACGTGAAGCAAACGTATTGCAACGGTAATTTTTATATTCACAGAGAACAACAAATTGGCAAATACTGAAAAGAATCTTGGACAGCATATAACACTCTGCTATGTGAATACCAATCACCTCTGCTGACTGGCACATTATGTACATACAAAACATCACAGTGTCAGGCACAATAACTCCAGCCATCCCAAATATGAATATACAAGAAATTTGAAATCTTGTTTCCCACTTATGAAGAACCTTATGGCTGACGTTTGTACTTTCTGTTGAAATGAAGTGTCCACCCTTGTCCGGAAGGCGATGGATAATTAAATGTATTGCACTCAACAGTCCGAGGATACAGAAAAACATAAGGGTGCATCGTTGATGGGACGCTTTCACAAAAGCATGTGCTCCTGTTGTCATTAGCCGAGCAAATATGATAACAACAATGATTGACGTCATGAAGAGCATCAACAAAAGGCAAACTCTCTTCCCGCCATTGTACACTTGATCGGATTGGGTTGACGTTTTATAAGTAAACTGCCACAATAAATCTAACTTATTGAACACTTTGCCTTCTCTTAATGAATTAAATATTGTCCTTAAGATTGCAATACATGTTCTTATGTGCGAAGATGGTGCCTGGGTTGGGTTATTTGAGTCTACATAACCGTTTTCATTATGATCTTCCGTCATGGCGGCAGGCATGCGTCCCTTTTCTCCTGGATCCATTTTAGTCCAATCAGATTTGACTGAAAGTAGAGTTTACTATTAAACTAAATTTAGCTGCCGATGAACTTCATACTATATACATTTTGAATAGTTTTCCCTAGATATCATTAGATCACACATTCTGAAATTCATAGTATCTAAAAGTTTCCATATGATTATAATTCCATTCATTAATGTTTAATTGTTGATATTGATTTAGCTAGAATACATGACATTAAAGTATCAGGCACACCGGATTCTCTCTGTTTGTGTTATACCCTTTAACAAAAACATAATAGCAGATAAAATATTAAGATATTTTCCCATGATTTTCACTCGACGGTTACAGACATAAATAGCAATCAATCTTGTCAGCATATGAAACACGACAAAAGAAAAAAAGGTTACACGCAAATTTGTACTAGCACCCTCGTATTATTGTTTAGTTTATTGACGTATTTTTTTGTAGTGATGTATCCTTCTACACGTTGTTTTGGTGCCAAACAATTATACAGCGTGAGTGGACACATATTTAAAATGCATACCTGCTTGATTTGTTGGGTGCCAACCAGCATCACAAGCAGTTATTTTGTGCAGAGACAATTGGAGCAAATTGTCTTTCCTAAGGACACATCAAGGTAGCTGACCAAAGCTGGTCCAAAGGTATGATTCGAACCCGCACCCTTTCCGTCGTTTTCCTACATGAAACTTTTTGAGCTCCTCCATGCGTGAGTATTTTTCAATTCAAAGTGATACCATCGTTGTTCGCAAAGCATAGCGTACAAATAAATAACGTTAGATCCTGTCTATGGTGGTTGCTTCCTGTCCAGAATTTTCTAATAATGGGATTTCAAATTTGTGTTTTGTTAGGGTGGATGAAAACATTTATAGCCTTTTGATCCCATTTAATTTTAAACTGAAATCAAGTAAATTGGAAATTCCGATCCGCCATGCCAAAATGCCATGTATGTATGTATGTATGTATGTATGTATGTATGTATGTATGTATGTATGTATGTATGTATGTATGTATGTATGTATGTACGTACGTACGTACGTACGTACGTACGTACGTACGTACGTACGTACGTACGTGTGTGTGTGTGTGTGTGTGTGTGTGTGTGTGTGTGTGTGTGTGTGTGTATGTATGTATGTATGTATGTATGTATGTATGTACGTATGTATGTATGTCAATACGCGCATACACAATAGTATATTTAGAGCAAAATATCAAGGGCAGATAAGGTTGGGGTTGGAGTTGGGGTTTGTTTGTCTGGAATCCCCAACCCCATTCCCGCTACTATAGGTACGGACAAAATATGTCTTCACTTTGTCACTTGGAATTTGACCATAATTTTATTCTTACGCACGCTTGTTGAGTATTATGCACGTTTAAAGAGATATATACTTTCGCCTCTGTGACCTTTCGACATTTTGACTCCCGCCATAATCTTGACATGAGTCGGCCCTATGTTTAATTGTTTTTGTTTCCCACACACAGACTATCCGTCTAACTTACATTTATATAAAAATATATAATGCCTTGATGAACGCACAAACTATGCAATATATAAATACATTTATCAGTCGACTTAGAATCTGCATAATTGAAAATTTGATAATAATACAAAAAAATTAATGCACCCGACCAGTATTGAAGCTTGCACTCTATAAATTGCTGTTCGTCCAATAAGCGACGGGGTTTAGATGATAAAAGGTATGCGTCTTTGTCATTTACCAGAAATATATCATCAAGCACCAGCCAAGAAGCTAACCTTTGCTTTGAAGTCTGCCGCTACGCTTATTAACAGTAAGGAAGGTGTTGAACCTCTGTTTTTAGCACCGATGTTTCTGCATGCAACTATTTTAAAATTAGTGTGTAGAAAACGATTTTTTGAAATTGTAAACCGCGAATCGCCACGTAGTTTAGTAGTGATCATTTTGGAGTATTACTGTCCTTTTCTTATTTTCGTATTATTTATTGTACAACATGCTCATAATTAGTATATACTAAACTTTAAGCTGCAGAAATGTAATAATAGACTTAATGACGAAGAAATAATCATTACTACAGTAAACAAAGAAAAACAGCGACAATATTTGCGATACCTTAAAGATAGACACGAACTTAATAAGAAGCCAATTGTAGTTAACGAAATCTTATCAGGGGATATCCATCTAAGCCGTGGAAAAAAAGAAGCCACGTGTAGTTAACAAAGTCTTATCAGGAGATAACCATCTAAGCCGTGAAAAATAGGAAGCCACGTGTAGTTAACAAAGTCTTATTAGGGGATATCCATCTAAGCCATGGAAAATAAGAAGCCACATGTAGTTAACGAAGTCTTATCAGGAGATAACCATCTAAGCAGTGGAAAATAAGAAGCCACGTGTAGTTAACGAAGTATTATCAGAGGATATCCATCTAAGCCGTGGAAAATAAGAAGCCACATGTAGTTAACGAAGTCTTATCAGGAGATAACCATCTAAACAGTGGAAAATAAGAAGCCACGTGTAGTTAACGAAGTCTTATCAGTGGATATCCATCTAAGCCGTGGAAAATAAAAAGTCACGTGCTAATAGCAATCAATGCAATTAGAGATTATAGAGTCTTAGGAAATAATGACTTTGCTATTTATGGATGATTTACAGGGCATTATGTCTAGATATCTGTACAACGTTTGGGAAAGGGGATATTTTTAATTGTACATCAAATACTCTCATATGTACCGCCTATACCAGATTCCCATTTCACAAGTAAATTTCCATAACAGTAAGCATATACCAGATTCCCATTTCACAAGTAAATTTCCATAACAGTAAGTATATACCAGATTCCCATTTCACAAGTAAATTTCCATAACAGTAAGCATATACCAGATTTCCATTTCACAAGTAAATTTCCATAACAGTAAGCATATACCAGATTCCCATTTCACAAGTAAATTTCCATAACAGTAAGCATATACCAGATTCCCATTTCACAAGTAAATTTCCATAACAGTAAGCATATACCAGATTCCCATTTCACAAGTAAATTTCCATAACAGTAAGCATTTCTGCTGAATCGCAAAAGATGATATGATGGATGCAACATGGGGTACAGCGTTCTTTTTCTCACTTAACAGATCCCCGCCCTTTTACTTTCGTTTTTTATTGCTTTCAGTTGTACTAATAGACAATTTGTTCATGCTACCCAAATCTTAGTTTTGGTTAACAAACATTCCCTGGCATTAGGGCGATTATAGGTATAATTTCATAAAGTTCACATTGCTTGCCTAATTGCTAAACCCTTTGTAGGTACGCACTTGGATCCACGTTCTTTGGCGACAATTTTTTAAATCTGTTTTATCTGCATCTGTGTCATCATCTCAAAAAACGATGATTAGATGAAAATATAACAAACTTATAACTACACCGATGAACAATATTCGTATAACATTCGGGGAGTGTTTGCAGTATTTGTGGACTGAAAGAATGTACTGTAAATAATAAATAGGCTGCATAAATTAAAATAAATAGGCTGCATGAATTAAAATAAATAGGCTGCATGAATTAAAATAATAGATGCAATTCCATTCCCTACACTTTTTTCAGCACTTCCCGCCGTTCATTTGATGATATTAAAGGTAAACTGGTCAGATGATACAACAAACAGTCCTAAGTATGTTTATCAAGCAGTTAGTTATGGAATCTGGCATCACGGGCTTCGCAGAGCCTCCATTAAATTTTCCAGATTAGGGACCACACATTTAAATCTAGCACGATATCATGGTCCTGATTTAAGTATAAATTTGATAATACCTTTTTTTCTCTTAAAATTACATCAAGTGTTTTTTTAAAACCCAAATCCGATAATATTTTACGCCAGTAACTGACAGAGAAAATACAATGTTGAAAATTCAGACAAACTCGTCAATTGCGAACTATAAAGTCATTTGTTAACCCACACTACAAGCGTTCTTTTTAAATAAGATGCGTTTATAACATACAATTACGAGAGAGAGAGAGAGAGAGAGAGAGAGAGAGAGAGAGAGAGAGAGAGAGAGAGAGAGATTGTGCCCCATAACTTCTGATCAACCTCATCGTTAGTTAACATCGCCATCTTCGAAGCAGGCATTGATAATTAGCGAGTATTAGTTTTAAACGTGTTATGTTTAACTCTAATTTGAAATTAGTCTACTGACAAAATTTTGAAATAAAGATTGATTTGTCTCTTTATTATAAGGTAAGATGTACATTGTTGTATAGCAATTCATGTTGCATTTAGCATGAATTTTTACTTCATAAATTATGTTTTTAAGCGTCTAATAATGAGCATTCTCATTTTCGTTTTGTCATGATTAACATGTCCGATCTTAATGCTTCAAATATTTAATGAAAGGAGAGTCCAAATAGTGAGCATTATTGCAATAATATTAGCCATGACCTTATAAATAATTGTAGCCGTTCAAGATAAACAGGAAATAATTGAGATTTACGACGGTCACGTTGTAAGGTACAATAACAATATTGCAACGTGTATATGCTAGACCCTGAGGCTAATAATTCCGTGTCATAAAGGTTACGATGTTAACCTTGCAAACAATGAGATGTCAAGCCAGTGTTTATAACTCGTGACTTGCAGCCTTATTTTGCGAAGCAAATTATATAGCATGGCCATAACATGGTTCACATGTAAGTGATGAATATTCTGTGTTAGCTTGAAAGGAACATCAAGTGTTGGATCATAAATCCACCCTTGACAGACTTCCGGGGAGGGGACAGTGTCTGCTAATTATGTAGACATTGGGTGAATCGACATCAACTCGAAGTTGAGCAAGGCGTAGCCATTATTGGAATCGCAATCTTAAATCTTGTATCTTGAGAATTAAACAACAGTAGTCGCTAAATCATCTTGCATGAATTATAAGAGAAGATAAGCTACTCCGACGTCATTCGAAATCGGCGGGAAACTTTGTTATTCTGGGAATTACAAAGGAGCTTCGAACAGAAACCTTATAGGGACTAGATGAGCTGTAGGAGACAGAGGGAAATACTCTAGAGCAGTTGGTCCCGAGTTTCTGGGAGACAAAAAAGGAAAGAACGGAGGCAAAAGTTAAAAGGACTATAGGGGAACTGAAGTACCTGTCAAGAGAAAGAATAATACATATGAGTAGGAACACGGGATTGGAGGAAAATCTATCAAAATAAGTCATGTGATGAAATAGGCCGACACTTGGTCGAGTGAAAGACGAGTGAAAGAGTTTCAAATATTGAATTTCATTTGATAATCTGTTATTGAATGGTATTACTAATGTTGTTTCTTTGAATTACACCTTTTGTGTATTCAGTACTTTAACTGTCGGCATCGCTGACAATGGACTCGGAGCTTTGCATCTCGTTATCACTACTTCAATTTCTAGCAAAAACGACCCAGGGTGGGTCTTCTGTAATATTAATACTGGGAGCACCCCACCCCAACCTAGTTTACGGGAACCTCTACAACGACATATGAAACCAAAACATATTTCACTTCACCTCCAACACGGAGTGAACGAAGTTTTACAAGGGAGGGATAAATGTTTACAGCCATGAAAATAGGAAGCCATGTTCATAACGATCAGTGCAGTCAGAGATATATTTAACAGCCTCGGCAAATATGTGGTTTACTCATTTTTGGAGATTTACAAAGCAAGGTCGCATCAGATGGCAGGGCCATATACGTCGGATGGATGACGGACGGATCCCCAATATCTTCTTTATTCGGAACTTACCTCAGGCAAAAGATCGATCGGACAGCCACATCCCCTCTTCAATGATGTCTGCAAGCGCGACATGAAATCCCTTGACATCGATGTCAACACCTGGGAAGAGCTTGATCTAGACAGGCCCAGCTGGAGACATGCTCTGGTTTGAAAGCAGGCGAGGACAATTTACGCTTGCTAGCTGATGAAAAGCGATCTCGGAAAGGAAGAGGAAGCAAGTTCCAACACAAACCAGTCTCAACTCTCAAGTGCAGCAAGCACTGCCACTCCTGTGTTGGGCTACATATCCACTACAGATGCTGCACAACCACCAACCGGGACATCTCTCATGGGCGCACTGCCATCGTCTTTTGAGACCAACGGATGTCAACAATAATGATAGACGTGTGTTCAGTTTACACAAACGAAAAGTGCAAAGATTTAGGATGTGTTGTACTGTAAATAAAATCGTAACTATTCTAGATACCCATTTTACAACATATTTAGAATAGTTTGATGTATTGAATTACTAAAGTTTTTGATATTACGCACATGTATGCACTGGAGAAAAGTAACTGCTACTGCAGTAATTGAAGGAATGTAATGCACTAAATATTCGTCTGTATTAACGGAAAATATGTCCATACAAGTTTGTCTCCTAATGGAAGCATTTGTCATTTTAATATTTCATCATTTTCACCCATCCATTATGTAATATTACATGTAACCTCATAAGATGGCCCAAGCAACGATTCTAAGTGTATATTTAAGCGGTTGGTAATAGGCGAGCGTGTTAACACGTGGTCCGTAGAGCACGCGTGAAAACTGCAGGTAAATGATAAACGTAAACAAGTTATAAGTTCTGAGAAAATGTTTCTCATTGGTATGTATACTAAACGGGCTGGCATGGCGGTAGTTGCATATTGGATAGATCATATCGTGACAAGGATTAAGGCCCACCGTGGAATCTGGCTTTTCCAAAAAATAAGTTGTGCGACCTATACTGTGAATATTATGCCATTCCACTTGCCCAGCACCAATTCTACTTTATTGTAAAAGGTGTTTGAGGAAAGAGGAACAGCGACATTCACCAATCAATTCTCTAAAGATATCAGTAGTGACTGTCATTATTATCTTGTACCAGGTACCACATAAAACTCTGACGTATTGTACCTGGGGATGGAATAAACACAGCGCCGGTGCAAGACAATTTGGTGCCCTAGGCGAGATCAGATATCTGGCACCCCCCTTCCCACTCACGCCCTCCCCACCCGCCCATCAAAAAATAAAACCCAAAAAAATTGTTCAAGCTTCGTTACAAATCCAAATCCAAATCCTACAGTTTTAAACACAGCCGAAAGGATGATTAATGAGAGGGTTACGTGCATTAAATAAAGTCTAAGGGTAAGACGTTATCGGTTTGGTTAACTAAGATGTGTCGACGATACTCAGATATCCAGGTAGGTCACATGTCTTGGCCCAAGGACCTAGAACTACATTTGAATTTGTGGTATGGTCTCACGGCATGGATTGGTCAATAGCTGAGCGAGGTAGGAATTCCCACTTGGTTATCCTAAACGTATTATTTGTATGGAAACGTGTGTTAACGTGTGTTAACGTCATGTGCACCCATAACAGTATGTACAGGTTATTTTATGATGTTATAATGCTATACTACTATTTGCTATAAGTATGCCGAACGTTGTCTAGATCTACATATCATACGTAACTTATCCTCTGACAGTTATAATGTGCAAAGACAATACAGTCGACTCGTGCTTCATAAATCTGCACTATAGTTTACGCTAGGTGCCAGTAATAATAATAATAATAATAATAATAATAATAATAATAATAATAATAATAATAATAATGATGATGATGATGATGATGATGACGACGACGATGATGACGATGATTGTTACAGTAAAGTCCTTTTTGCCAAATTAAAGAAAAATAAACGGAAACAACGATAAAATCATTCTTTTTTAGGGTGGGGTGGCATTACTGTAACAGTTTAATAAGGGAAATATAAGGTGTTGACTAGGACCTCGCAGTTGAAGAATGTAAACTGTTTCACAAATGGAGTGAATTTAGTGCTAGCAAGTTTATTTGTTTGTACAGGAGACTAAAATCTTAAAGTTTAAAATTTGCTTATTCATCAATATTTTATAGCTGCAAGGTGAGGAAAGTACTTTTTCATTGCAAATTGATGAACTGAAATGTCATTTCCGGCGCAATAAAAATCGATCAAATTCTTACGATCTGGATGGCCACGCTCCATTGCATTTCGCTGTGGAATGGATTTAGTACCATGAAAGTATTGTTCTCAAGCCGTAATCAGCAAACTAATGTCCCTTGAATGCACTTGTCACACTTGTTCCGAAGAAGTCGGAACAATGGCGCATACAAATCTAGTTGCAAACAAACAGTTATGACTCACTATATGACGCGATACATATAAAGATTAGATGTTCTCTCGCACTCTTTTTATCTGTAATTATGTTTGATAGGTCAGGGATTGGTAATAAACACTAATAACTATTCCTTTATAGCAATGTTAACCTAAGCAGATATAAGTATCATAATTTAGCTATCACAAAAATAAAAAAAAACAATGTGGCGTCAACGACAATATGTTATACAATATAACATCCGATACACAGTGAAACAATTATTGACTGACATCCGCTTAATACTTTCGGATCTTTTGTAATATTTGTTAACCAATCTTTAATATAAATATATAGCAAATTTTGTCTTGATTGCGTATTTACTTGATGTTAATAAAACAAGTTAGTAAACAAGTTAGTTAGTAAACAAGTGAGTTAATAAACAAGTTAGTCAATAAACAGGTGAGTTAATAAAACAAGTGAGTTAGTAAACAAGTTAGTTAATAAACAAGTTAGTCAATAAACAAATAAGTGGCATGACATTAAAGTAACCATTGTTTTCGTGTAGCTGTAATGTTTCGACATACAGTCTTGAACATGTTGTTTGTAGCCATAAAACAGTTACCTTCATATTGTTTATAACAAAAGCTTTCATCGAAAAGACTGAAATCTGATTGTTTGGCACGGTTGCTACTCTCATCATAACCGATACAATCACACAGTCATTTGTTCAGTGTAATGTTGACGATAAGTATTACATATCGAGGACAGCAACACACGCATGACATTTATTTTGGAGAGAGAAAATATCTCTTTCCTTCTGTCACGTTCCTTAAGCGGCAAACAAATATATAGATGGTATGCAGGTAAGTTGCTCGATAAATGTCATTATTTTCCTAGACCGTCTCTAGATCATTATCTGTAATGGAGATATTTCTTTCCAAATCGTTCTTAAACTAGCTACAGCTGTATTGAAGGTTGATACTATGAAATTTGGCTTGATTGTTCTTGTCATGACACTCCTTGTCATCTGTTTGTTCAAGTGAATGCAGCTCAATATTGATCAAGGAGAATACACAAAAATGTCTAGCTTATTGAACAAATCTTAAGTTCAATCACGTGACCAATGCATCAAATTTTGACCTTCGCATTATTTTAATGTATTAGGCTCTTACTCAGTGTGATATTGACTTGAATCACACATACACACACACACACACAATATATATGTTTCTAAATCGTCTATATATATATATATATATATATATATATATATATATATATATATATATATATGTGTGTGTGTGTGTGTGTGTGTGTGTGTGTGTGTGCAATTGAAAGCCCGCAAAAAAGTAACAATATACTCTTTTTTTAAAAGAAAAACTCAGATAAAGTATATCATACATTGCAAGTGAAAGGATGATAGAAAATCACGGAAATCTCGTGCCACGACTATATTGTTAATTCATTTTTTAAAAAAATATTACCACTAAAAATATAGGTGGATAAATCGTCTGAGGGCGATGTGGTCCACAACAATATTGGACCCCCTTCGATGCTTTATTTGGGTTAACTCAACTATTTTATTTGGCGAACAAAACAAAGAATAACCCTCATTAAATTACGCTTTTTCATTGTTCATTATTATTATTATTTTTATTATTATTATTATTATTATTATTATTATTATTATTATTATTTTCTTTTTTAAACACCAATTCTTATAACAACAAAAGGGTGGGAAGGGCAACACTCACTTCATAACACATTTTTGAAACCTTTGTGTCACTTATAAATCCTAACCAGATTTATATGGGGCTAAGAGGTGTCAACAACGAGATATATATGATCGTTGCGTACACAACTCGCAAACATGCAGTGTAAATTGTCACCGTTATGGGTTAGAAATCCGCCACCGAAATGTGTTCACCCCAAAACTGGATTAGAAATCCGCCACCGAAATGTGTTCACCCGAAAACTGGATTAGAAATCCGCCACCGAAATGTGTTCACCCGAAAACTGGAAGACTATGTTGGGATGGCACTTGGTCCCAAAGTCTGCTTCTGAAAGAAATGAAAAATTGTCTTACGTCCATATGTCCTCACAATAACCATCGTTACCATACTATAACAATTTGTCTGTGATTTAAAAAGATGATATAATAAAATAATTGATCTGAACTCTAATGTGGAAACATTCGTGAAAGCGTATCAAAATCAAATCGAAGTTAGCCGAATGATACTCTATTATGTCTGGCCCTGTCAGCCCAATTATGACAATCTTCATATTTGTGTCTCGTGAAGACAAGATAGGCAAAAGAACATGTCTATATAACCTTGCCTATTATTTGGGCAACTTTATTTTAGCCCATGATCAGAGAGTGTACATAGATTGAGAAAAATCAAATTGTCAATGGCGTCTGCGTACAAAATTTTGATGGCTTCAGCCGAGATAGAAACAAAGCAGTGGGCCATACGATAGGATTCTTTAGTAACAATAATAATTATGGTTACTTAGACGAATCTACCGAAACAGAATTTTCATTGTTTTTGAAGACAGATTTGCATGCAAGATATGAGTACAAGCATTCAAGAACTGCCTGGTTTTATTGATAAATGAGATTTCCAATCACACCTTCGAGATATGTTGTTTTGTAGCGTCATGTTTGTGGATAATTCATTATCTGACTGTACGTGCTAAATAGTCGTGCCAGAATTGTTGTATTTGAATGTACATATTGTTTGCTGTTTTCTGTATTTCTTCCTTTTACGATTTTATATCAAACAAGTGGTAGCTAAAATACCGTTATATTTCTTGGCTTGTGTCGGAGGAGTTTGCAAACGATTTACCGTAACGCGCAGAAATCACTACGACCTTGTCACTAAATGCTCAGAGAGCTTGACTGTCTTCTTGAGATACGTTTCCAACGTGTTCAAAGCCGCAGCAAGAACATGTCTTCAAATACATATTTTTGTTGTACATTGTACAAAAGTTAATGGTTAGTGGTAATAATCTTCTGTTTTCGTTTCTACAACCTCTGGAATTCCATCTTCATGTGTTTTTTCTTGATTGGCCGTGGAATTTCTGCTTGAGGCTCGTTATCATTTGGTTCTGCGTATTCTTTGACGGACAAACCCATTATGTGCAGGATAGCGTCTGCGTCATTATTATCTAAACCGAGATCTTTGTAGACAGTTCTTTTTGCTGCCTTTTTTCGATTGTTTGCACATCATCTTTTCAAGTTTGACGTACATGCTGTAGTCAGCAGCAAAATCCTTGCCCTCTTTTGCATACAGTTTTTGCGCATTACGTATTTAGTTAAACAGTAGCCACGACGGTCTTATTCTTCAACACGCCTATTATACTTTTAACAATAAATCAAAGCTTTTGGTGGTGGTAGCATATATTATATCAGCGCAGAACGTTTTACAATGTTATAGTTCTCATTAGTTCGTCATGCTGCTGCTGATCTAGTATACTTCTTACTGACCAATATATATATATATATATATATATATATATATATATATATATATATATATATATATATATATATATATATATATATATATAGTAATCATGGGCCAGTGCGCTGTCAAATTCATTTTCTGCGTCTCCTTCGACAAAAACGAAAAACGATTGTTATGTTCGCATGCAATCTTCACGAATTTAGCATGATATATAGTAGATTTAGAAGAGTTACTCAAGCCAAGCTTCGTTGGCACAGACAAAATGACAATTCTAAGCCAGTAGTGGAATCGGTAAGAGCCTAGTCGGTAATTAATACAAAATAGTTTAGTTCATGACTGACAATTTCATGAACTGACAATTTCATGACTACTGACAATTTCATGACTGAAACTGACAATTTCATGACTGACATTGTTCTTAATTGTTCATATATTGTATCTGCCAAAATCTAAGACTTTGAACGTATTACGTTTCTCAATCTATGTTTTGCTAACCTTTAGATATACCATAGTCAGTCAAATTCTAATATAGATGTTCATAAGCAAATTTTGAAAAAATCGTATAAATTGGGATTCATTTAAATTAAGAGTTTAAGTCCAAGCTGCTGTTGGGCTTAAATACACTGCTATAAACTTGATTAAGTCTAGAAATCTCTCTGAACTGTGCGAAGCTCACTTTATTCTTAAGAATCATTAAAAAAAGTGAAACCTGTCAGTTTGTCATGGATTTCATATTCACGAGCAAACATAGACGTTAGGGCTTGAACAAATCGGTTGACGGCAAAAAGCTGATTCAAAAACTGAGAATATTGCCTAACTTGTATTATTTCAAGCCAGAAAAAGAAACAAAAGAGAGTTTAGAAAAGAGAATGCGATCAATTTACAATTATTATTTCTGTGTAATCGTGTTGTAAAGAGTCAGTTGCTAAATCACATAACTTACAAAATGCCGTTTAGACGTTATTTGCTGGAGGAGGATGTTGTGTGCACTTGCCGCGATGTATGCAGACATTATGAATCTTTAATACTCTTAAGCTTTCTCTCTGGCCCTTTGGAATCTCAAACTGTGCAGAAATAAAGGTCACTTGAACCAACGAACAAGGTTTTGCAGATTAGTCCTCCGTCTTATTTGGAATTCACTCTTATTTATTATTAAAAAGTAGGATCCTGTGGACGGAATCCTTATATAATGCACACAAACTAGGTCCTAAAGCTTAGATGACACGGATGTTTAAAAAAAAAATGTCGGCAGCAATATATCCTGAAAGACTATGAACTATGCACATATTTCAAAGTTTAACATTCTGTAAGACTAAGTAATGGAGGGGAGCAAAACCCAAACAATTTGTGTACTATGCAACAAATAATTTATTTTCATAGAATACAAAATTGACCATAACAAAACAAACAACAAACGTACAGTATTGTGAATTACATCCCAAATCGTCCTAAAATTTATATCACAAGTTCACATGAATGTTGTTCCAGTTGAATTGCAGTGGTGTTCCAAATAAGTTCCAATATTGATTATGTTGATGTGACTGTAGTCTCGAATGTGCTAATATGCCAATATCCTGGAGTTAGCCATGTGCCAACATTTTTTTTTGATGAATCATAATAATATAATAAAGAATACACTTGATGGAATTCACTATAATTCCAAATTAATGAATTAATTTGAAGAAGGATTATGGAGCACTTTGTAATTCCAGTAATTAATAATTTTAAAAAATAATAAATCCAGATTAAAAACTAGACACATAAACACAGCGATAACGAATAGTTCTTAAGTAAACAAGATTATATACCGCTATACTTGGCCTAGGTCGCAATTACCATTTTTCTGGAAACACTAGCATCGCAATGGAAACAACTTTTCTAGAACCTTGCAAGATGAGCTAACTTTCTAACATATCGAAGGTAGTCAGCAAGTTTAGGGATTTCCAAGTAAAAAGCCAATGTCATATATTCAGATTCAGATAAACATGTTTACCTTCATTAATAATTTTCATAACATGATAAATATTAAGCTATGTATTATGTTGTATACAAAATAACTCACTGGTTAGATGCACCATACACTTGACTTTGGACTAGGGACATATACAAATTACAACTATACACAACATATAATCATAGAGAAAAACCAAAATGTAAATAATATGCACAACAATTTAAAGAAACATTTTAGCAGCTTAGCAGAGAAACTGGGATCGAATACTGTGCGAATATTATAAAGTCCAACATTAGAGTTCATTCGGCTATAATAGTATATCTTATAATATTATATCTTTGCCTGAGCAAACATACATATATGCCTTAAGCAACGCTTCGATAATACGATAACCCACTTAACTCTAATTATCAGCAAATGTGATCTAAATGTTGAAGTCTCGCCTGTTTCTTTCTGTCTTAAAGTAAGCACATTTCTGATCACTTATCGAGACTGCTAAGTACCCTTTAAATCAATCAAAGGCGTTTCCATGACAGAAACTAACCCTGTCACAAAAATGCATATGCTTTAAGATCACATGTATATCTTTACAGATAATCGAGAGGTCAATAAGATATTTTGATTCCATTCCAGATATGTACGTTCACGTATAAGCTAGTTTCGTAGCATGACTATGCACCTAGGTTGTTGAATGTATTGAAGCGTTTGTTTGTTTTTTCTTTCTCGAAACGACGTGTTTGGAGTAGTTTCACAACTGCCTCTAATCTGGTGCTTAGGAGGCTCGGTATTTTAGTGGAGGACTCGCGACCAGAAGTTAGGGTTCAGTTTGACTTCAATCAATAAATAGCATTTCCGTGCTCTTTTTGTTTGAAATGATGTTCCAGATCAATGTCAAGTTAGTAAATGAGATATAATTCATGCTTTCAAAAGTGAGCGAGAGTGTGTGTATGTGTGTATATGAGTAAATGTAAAATACCATCAGTAACATCAAACATTCATTAATCACAACTTGGTTTTTTAATTAATGTCCTAGTTTAATAGTTGATAATGCATTGGTTAATTAATCCATTCAAAAAGGAGATTCTCTCTCTCTCTCTCTCTCTCTCTCTCTCTCTCTCTCTCTCTCTCTCTCTCTCTCTCTCTGTGATTGTCTGCAATATAAACAAGTCGCAATATGCGAAACTCTAAAGCTACGAGTGTACTTGATCAGTTTATCTCAAACGATTTGCGCACCTTATTCATACCCGCAGACATGAAATAGAAACTGCATGCAAATTTGCAATTAAAATTTATTTTCTTATCAATTTCTCTAATAAATAAAACTAAAGTAATATAAGTTATGACTTTATGGTACTTTTAATTTAAAAACCACGGTTTCAATCAGGTTTACCTCGAGAGTTACATCGGAGCATTTGTAGTCAATGTCTTTAGTTGGATAACATACATATTTAGCATTTCTCTTGACCTTGAATGACATACGAGTGAATTATAGGAAGCTTACCTTCTGTAGCTCCACAATATCACTTGCCTTCTTCGAAATAAAAATTAGTTCTCTGTTAAGAATAATTTAAGAATTATCTTTTATAGTGTGTTTATATGAATATGCATGAGTCAACGGGTCAAATTGGCGTCTCGAATCGAAAAGTCAGATGTGTTTACGTTGAGTGGCATGCTTGTCACATTTTGTGTCATGCGAGCTAGGGCTCCACCACTAGAGTGAACACTAAGAGGTATTACTCCACCCCTTGGTTGAGAATAACATATTGTTTTAATTTTTGTTTACAGCGCCTTTGACTCGAAGCAACAAGTATATATTTCTTACGTCTAACGTAAGGTGTTCAGGTGTAGTAATAAATTTGACAAGTTGAATTCTGACTCTAGACCCGGCCGGGATTGCGTTAAAAATCGAAAGTTCACCCAGGGTCACTTCTTTACGCTGAAGCTTAATTTTACAGTAGTTGAAAACTGATTTCCGCGTTTAATCATGATCAGATTTCGGGGTAACTTTGAGCAAATATTGTTTGAAGATTTGCATACGTGAGTCCACGAGACGTCAAGAAGGAAATGAATAGCACAAATAAATCAACAAAAGACAGTTAATGCAATGCATGCAGTCATAAAAATATGGTTATAGCAATCTTTAATATTTGAAATTACTTTAATGTAATTTAATTGTACTTCGGCTGCTTCCATTCATGCTACTGCTGCTACTTTCTAAGTGTATACTACTGATTAATAACAATGAGTGTGGTGGTAGTGGTGGTAGGTGATCGTCGTGCTCAGAGTACAACGATATAGATGACCGCCTGTGATTTGTTAATTTTATTGGCTGTTCCAACATAATACACATCGTTCTACCTAGTCTGTGTTATATCAAAAGGATTCCGACTTAAGAGCGGCGTAACTTCAAAGGCACTTTTGAACGGAATTATTTACAGTGTAGTTGTTTGTTTTCATTTCTAATTTGTACGAACTGTCTGCCTGATTTAATACTAATAATGTTTCCTCGAACTACATCGATTAACGATATGATACAAGAATGTCAATTCAAATTGTTTTGTTATTTTTTGCTTGCTTCCTTGGTTTGATTTTTTCATTTGTCACGCAGTCCAACTAACTAGCGTAGCTGGTGTTTTAAGGCAATAATTCTTAACATGGACTAAAGATGATGACGCTATAGCTGTATTCAACCATTTACTATATTTATGTTGAATTATATATATTCCCCAAAGAATAAGGGAGACATGGTTTTTGGATTGAATTGTTCTCCTTACCGAGACGATTTGTATAGTGCAATTCTTGGTTGTGTAGATTCAAGGTCAATGTAATATTCTGACATGAATAGAATATATTTCGTGTCCGGTCCATATCTTCCTTCCGTACTGAGGAATTCTCAAATAACTTTGCACAATATTGAGACTATGTTTAGAGCGCCACTTACAGCCTTTTCCTATACTGTCTTGCGATAGTTAAATGATAACCGTTACAAACACTGTGTAATGATAACCGTTACAAACACTGTGTGTAATGATAACCGTTACAAACACTGTGTGTAATGATAACCGTTACAAACACTGTGTGTAATGATAACCGTTACAAACACTGTGTGTAATGATAACCGTTACAAACACTGAGTGTAATGGTAACCGTTACAAACACTGAGTGTAATGATAACCGTTACAAACACTGAGTGTAATGATAACCGTTACAAACACTGAGTGTAATGATAACCGTTACAAACACTGTGTGTAATGATAACCGTTACAAACACTGAGTGTAATGATAACCGTTACAAACACTGAGTGTAATGATAACCGTTACAAACACTGAGTGTAATGATAACCGTTACAAACACTGTGTGTAATGATAACCGTTACAAACACTGAGTGTAATGATAACCGTTACAAACACTGCGTGTAAGGTATACCCATGCATACTAATATCAGATTATTTTTTTTCTTTCGTACTTTTGAATAACAACTTCATTATAGCGCAGTGATAAAATGCATGCGATTGTTCGCTTTGTAACATCTTTCAATTAAAGAAGGGGACATAGGTTCCATTTCAAATCGAATGGATTTTAAGACAAATACATAATACATGTCGACTTTCGTCTGATGCCATATCATGATAAAATATCTAGCATATTTGCGTGTACCGGAATGCTATTTCAAGATTGTATCAGAGTTTCTAACATGAATGTATATACGATACACCGCCAGCGAAGGTGTGGTCACTTCAGAAACAGACAAGGGATGTGAAGTCTAAGAAGAATTGTATCATTCACGCCTTTTTTTTTCTCGTATGCTTGAATGCTGTTTTGAAATTGGAATGCGGAATGTTTATGAAATCAAAATAATATGCATTTCCAAAAATCATTACAAAAACATAAATTAAAACCTAAAAATTATATTATAAAACTGCATATTAATAACTGCATATTAATAACTGCATGTTAATAACTGCATATTAATACTTTAAATTCCGATTATGAACAAATTAGTATAAGAGTACCCTCAAGAGGGATTCGAAAAAGTAACACCATGTTAAATATTTACAAACGATTTAGTAAATAATACTCACATCCTTTTGACTGAATGTTAATACTTATATTTATGATAATATAATATAATATAATATAATATAATATAATATAATATAATATAATATAATATAATGTAATGTAATGTAATGTAATGTAATGTAATGTAATGTAATGTGTAGAGTGGTGTGGTCTAGTGCAGTGCAGTGCAATGCAATGCAATGCAATGCAATGCAATGCAATACAATACAATACAATACAATACAATACAATGCAATGCAATCTAACATAACATAACATAACATAACATAACATAACATAACATAACATAACATAACATAACATAACATAACATAACATAACATAACATAACATAACATAACATAACATAACATAATATAATATAATATAATATTATTTTACCTGATTTATGTAACAAATAAACCTAGTTATTTACGATTATGCATCTTTAAACCGACAGTATAATCTATGGGGTGTTCTATAGATATAATGAACTTCTGTCTTCTTTATGCTAAAATAGAATACAAAAATCTGGAAAATTATGTGTAGTCGACTGAAGTTTTGCTTTATAGTCACATAAGCCCCTAATCATCGTGAATGTAATGTGCGGTTGTCAAACTTTGCGATTTACGGAAGTGACGCAATACCATGCATCTATTAGTTTGTCCAGTTTATCCAAAACATAGCTCCGTTATTTAAAATATATATTTTTTTCTAAATATGTGGAACGGAAAAAAACTACAGTAGCGACAGATGAACAATGTCATTCTATTTTGCACAATTATTTCCTTAAAAAAGAAAAATAAATACTTAAGAAAGAAATGTAGATGTTGGGGTGATAAGTTGATTTCATTTCAGAAGTGGGTAAAAATCAACGTTGAGATTTGATCAGAGAAACGTTTACCACAGGATCATAATTTCACATTAAGGGGATCGTTATTTAACAGGACAGTTTTAAAAAGGGTCAGAATTCAACGAGGGTTTGCGTGTGTATGTGTGTGTGCGTGCGTGTGTGTGTGTGTGTGATTTGGTTTTTTAACGTATAACAAATTTTCAGTCATGTTACTACGATGTCTGCGGTGAGGCAGTTTATAGTGATGTCTAGCACTGGGGCATCATGCCGCAGACATATCGCATGATGTCCCACCGAGTCACACTATCCTGATCCCAGGCCGACCATTTCTAACACTAACCTCTTAATGCTGAGCGCCAAGCGAGGAAGCTGTTAGTACCATTTTTGTAAGTCTTTGATATGACTAACCCATGGATCGAACCCACGATCTCTCGTTACCGCGGCGGACGCTCTAACCACTAGGCCACCGGAGCGGTTTTGTGAAGAACTATTTTGAACCTTAGATCTTTCATTGAAATTTTGATTGTTATCATCCATTTAATCATCACGAACTATAACGCATCTACGCTTTGTCCCGCGTTGATTATGCGTTCTTCTTCTAATCATTTGCGCAATTCCTTGTTAGCTTCTCTTAAAATCACATGTATAAGATGGTCTCTAATTTACAATAATCAAATATATGATTCTTAATTTTCTTATCTACATATCACGAGGTTTCCTTCCATATACCTTTAATGTACTTTTGCATTTTTGCTGCTTGTTAAACGAGATACATTACATTCTCCTATCACGATTGCAGTTATTTTAAACCTTTCTTTGTCAATGTTTTCCGATATGTTATTGTTAGCCATATTCACGAATATTCCCTTGCAATAGCAAGCCACCTGATAAAACGCATGACGGCAATACACAGTAAAAGTTAAACTATAATTACTTGATCAAACTGGTTTAAACAACAACATCGTGTAATTTGCAATAAATTCAGTATATTTTAACTTCATGTTGTTGAAATGTCATTTTCACAACATTGCAACGTGTTGAATTAAATATTTTGCTTTAATTCGCGTATTAAAATCAGATTCTTTTTTTTGTGTCTATAACGTTTTTTGACAAGATCTCCTCTTAATCTATGTTGGCGTTGGTCAATATGAGGTTACTGGTTCATGGAACTTCAAATTAATCCAAGCAAAATTAATAACCGGAAACATAGATGACATACTGTCACTTTCCGACAAGATATTGGGGTATGTATGTCCTAATCTATCAACAAATCGGGTAAAGTCATAATGCCATAAGATGCGTCTTTTATTTGACGATAATGATGATGATGAGAGAGAGAGAGAGAGAGAGAGAGAGAGAGAGAGAGAGAGAGAGAGAGAGAGAGAATAATTAAAATATACGCTGTATTAACAGCACAAGGTTTTGCTTGCGGTCTGTTACTTATTGATAAATTTACAATGAATGATAGTAATTTCATTTTTCCGTTTTTTTTTTTAGCGGAAACTTTCTTTAGTTTTTATTGTATTCTTTCTTCCTCAACATTTATATTTTAAAACTGTATCTTCTTTGTCAACTCATTTCACCTATTATGCAATGATTAGCGGCACTTGCACCAACTTCAGCAGTACATATGCTGAATGTGAGTGTGGGTTTTCTGCCGATAACAGAATCCTGGTTAAAGCTAGAAACAGGCTGAATATTGAGACTCAGCAAAAAAATGACTGGAAAACTATCTAATGTGCTATTTAATTACAAATCAGTATTACAGGCCTGGAGATCTTAAAAAAGACAGGCAAATTTATGAACTTAAGCAAAGTAAAGATGAAATTGATCCTGTAGTTAATAATGACCTTGTTGTAATAATTCTGTATTATAAATAAAGAAAATTAATGTATATCAGTGTATATAAGCCATTTATCAGCAAAATCATTCTACCCTATATATTCGAGCGGGAGTCATTGAGCATATGTGTATTCTGGGACTCACTGATGAAATTGGAGATAGATCACTGCTCCTAACAGGAACATGACGAGAACCAGTCATTGTTACTTTAAGAATACAATTTTCGTTACTTCTTAATTTATTAGTGCCATCTTGACCTTGACACCAGCCAATCATTTTAAAATTAAAATAATGTTTTAAAATTATATAATATGGATTAGATTTACGTAACAATTATATCTAGGATATGTAATGCGAGTAAACTGTCATGTCTATGGATACACCAAGACAGATACATGATGTGCGACGATTGAGATTTCAAAGTATCTTTGGGAAAGGGTATGTACATAATTTTGGAAATTTTAGAATTTGACAAGTGATATCAAATGACACAATAACTACAAACCATGATTCTAAAGAGAGAATATTAAGACAATATTTGAAACATCGTCTTCCATCTTGTATTTTCCAACAGGACTCGAACTGGAATCTACTAGAACATTTCATTACTAGGACTTTTGTAATTTAATTCGTCGATTATTCTTAGATATCTTTTGGATTTGATTCTTAAAACTTGTTTGTTCTTTTTACGTTTTTACACTCTTTTTCCAAGGAAATAAATTATTTCTTAAAGTTTACAAAGATTGTTGTTTTCACTTTTTTTAAAAAACCATTTATTAGAGCCTAAACTTGTAACACGAATGAGTTAAAATATTATCATAAACGTAAAGTGTAATAGAAAGATGAGGAAATGATGAATCGGTATGTTATCATAATCAGCAACAACTATGAAATTGGATCAGTGTTCTTATTATTAAGGGTCAAGTCAATTACCATGAGATTAAAAAGCAGAAATAAGCATAAAATGTATCAAAGTTTGCTAATTAAATGACACCATGAATCATGATGCACTTAATCCATTGTCCTTCAGACGCTTCATCTGGAAATATGTCTTTAATCTCACAAAGTATGCTCACAACTCGTTAGGGACAGGCTTGTTGTCAACGACCAGCTGTAATAAATTAAACAAGACATGACATCTAACTGATCTCTTTCTACGATAATCGTTTTATGTCGCCATCTAAAATGCAGAGGTACCTTATTAGGTTGACATGAGGACATGTAATCCATTTTGTGAGGAGCATATGCCCCAAGACAGCCAATATTGGCCACCTCGATGTAGCATTGATAGTCACATGTCTGGCCGTCTCGATGTAGTGGTGATAGTCACATAACTGGCCGTCTCGATGCAGCGTTGGGTAGTCACATAGCTGGCCACCTCGATGTAGCGTTGGTAGTAACATAATTGGCCACTTCGATATAGCGTTGGGTAGTAACATAGCTGGCCGTCTCGATGTAGCGTTGGGTAGTCACATAGCTAGCCACCTCGATGTAGCGTTGGTAGTAACATAGCTGGCCGTCTCGATGTAGCGTTGGGTAGTCACATAGCTAGCCACCTCGATGTAGCGTTGGTAGTAACATAGCTGGCCGTCTCGATATAGCGTTGGGTAGTAACATAACAACACTTTCATTGGGATACTAACTTCAGTATTGTGTAGAAAATGAAAACAACCACTCATCACCTTAAACAGCATTATATCACTAAGTCTAAATGGTAATAATAGTGATGAAGTTGAATTATAGTGCTGTATCGCCCACTATGGGAATGTATCAATGTTGTAAATTTCCAGCAAAGCCGGATATTTAATTACTCGTAGGGGGGGATGGCAACGCATCCCCTAGGCATTTATGTACTCAAAGAGTACTATTTAATTTGGTTGTCAGGTCGGGGTTGCTATAATGTAACCATCGACCTGAATGGAGGACCCTGGGTGAGTGGGAATAGACCCAACACACACTCAACCCTAACAGCCAATTATGTGTGTTAATGGTGTACAATGGCAAAAGTGGAGGTATTGGAAATTAGTTTCACATCTCCGCCATTTGGAGCTATCCGAGTTGTGGCAATAAAAGAGAGGTACCATTAAGTACAAGGATGTCGTACAGCCCGCAACATCGTGATTCCGTGCTTAATTCAAATCTGGTCCAGTTATTACTAATGGACAGGAAAATACCAATATATGTGAGCCACCTATGCAATTGAATCAAATCCATGAAGTCGCAAAATTTGTTTAACTATCTTAACTTTCCAATAGTTCTAGTACAAAGTGTACATGTATTAAGTCTCTACCAAGTTTGAATAGTAAGATGTCTAAGCGACATAAAAAAAGAAAGTCACTATTTGTTAAATATAGCTTGTTAATTGTGAACGGTGTGCAAGCATAATCAAGTCAGGTTTCGTGAAATAGAGTGTTCGAAAAGGGTTCTCGTACGAAATGATGACTCTGTTAACCAGGCAATGAAAGCAATTGGATTCTTTTCTGTGTTTCTTTCTCTTGTCTGTTTGAGTAGCCCTTAATGTCAGGCTGCCATCTTGTTCTCATAGTGTCCCATCATATGGTTGTTCCCTCGGACCAGCCATCATTTTCCTTTGTCCTAGGTTCTTTGAAGTTGTTTCTCTCCTGATGTTTTTTTCCGGTTTTGGTCCAGCGGTGATGTCCCTTTATCCACCCCACCCCACCCTAAATTGGATGAACTCTGTGCTGTTTTGAGTTAATAGAGTATACAGCTCTATACGCCCCAGCGCGTATAGTTGAGTTGGTGATCTGTATGCCTAAAGTTAGATACAATTCAATTGCAGCCTTGTTTTGCGGGGCTTGGTAGTCTTGGGTTTTAGACTACCTTATACTGTCTACATTGGGACCATACATTCGGGACAGAATTGTATGATAATTTGGTCTCAGACCATCAACTTATATTTAATTTTTTGGCCTTCCGACTTTAGAATTTGATACGTATTTGGTAATTTTTATTTGCTGTTAATGAGGCTGTATTGAGAGGAAAGTTAGAGAAGGCAATAGAGTGAGGTATGTTCCTATACTTATTTTATGGGCAGTTTTTTAAAACCTATTTGTTATTATTTGTTTGTTTATTTTCGGCCTTTTACATAATGTTTTTTTTTATTCCCTAATTGTCTTCATTATCTGTTCGTTGTGATTTGTATACCATTAATACTTTATCTTTCATCTATTTTGTTGACTTCTCGTTATTCCCGGAGTGATTTTTCCAGGTTCCCTAGTTTGTTTCTATGGTTACTCGCATTTTGTATTTCCGGTTTGGTTGCTCAGTATACAAGCCTTGACCATCTCATGTCCACCGTAGTGTATGTGGGTTCCAAGAATGGTTGAGATCTACCTGCTCATTACTGGTGGTGCTTCCATCCCTTAAAGAGGCTTTCATTTTTGATGATTACTTTTAGTGTAAGCTAGTAATAGGTTTTTCCTTAGTTGTTGTTTTCTCCCTATTATGTTCTTTATTTTCCTATTTTCTAAATTTTCTCTAGTTGCCGTGTTGGTTTTAAAAATTCAATTATATCTTTGAATGTTATTTGGGGGATGCTATTTGTTAATTGAATTATTTCTGGGTATGTATATGGGGCGGCTATGATATGTTGTTCGAATCTGAATTTGTCCTTTTCCTTCTTGGTTATTCTACAATCATTAAAGATGTGGCGTAAATCTTCTGGGATGTTACAATTGTAGCAATTTATGTTAAGTGGGAAGGGTCCTATGTATTTTTCAAAGCTGTTTTCCAGTTTAGGTTTTCCTAAGAGAATTCGATTGATTATTGTTTGTTCATAGCCCGTGCACCTAGGTGATTTTCTATTTCTATTTACTTCCTTGATGGTATTATATAATTTTCTCCCTTTGTGATTTTGATTCCAATCGGTTTGCCATTTATTGTTAATTGATGTGTTGATTAGGCTGTATACTTCATGTTGACTATATTCGAGTGGTATGTAATTCATTGAGTTTTTCTTCAGCTATCTGGTCTGCTAAGTCATTTCCTTGGATATTGATGTGGGATGGAATCCACATGTATTCTACGCTTAATTTGCTTATATGTATTTGTTTCATTATTGCGTTGGTTTGGTTTAGGAAATTCTCTCTTGATTTAGTGGTGTAATTTTGGATTGAGGTTATGACACTAAGCGAGTCACTTATTATAACTGTCTTGTTTGGTTTGTTTTTCTCAATCCATGTTAGTGCTTCTAAGATGGCCCATAATTCAGCTGTATGTATGGAGCAGTAGTCAGGTAGACGCCACCCCATTTGTAAATTCAGCTCAGGTATTACCATTGCTGCAGCTGTCTTGCAAGGATTTATTATTTTGGATCCATCTGTGTATATTTTGAGGTAATTTTGATATCTGTCGTTACTTTCTTCTAAAGCTAATGGTTTAAGATAGTTTGCTTGGTTTTCCTTGTTTCTTTTAGTTGAAAGGGAGATATTTACTAAAGGTTTTATATTACTCCAAGCTGCTTTATCATATGTAATCTTACTTTCTGCTATATTGACTAATGGTGTTATGTTATTCCAGTTAGGCTCCTTGCCATATGAGTATTATCGGCCTGGAATAACTCTGTTGGAAGCTGATGTTTTAAATCAAGAGCTAGTTTTCCTATGGGGTGGGGGATGTTTCTTAGTTGCCCTGAAGGGTATATTACAATTATTTATTGCATGGTAAGTTGGGTGAACTTTTTGGTGTGTTGAAGTCTGGCTGTATATTTTTAGAATAAGTTCCTGCCATCTTGGATGTAACGGCAGTTCTAAGGTTAAAATTTGCAGCTCAACTAGTGAGTTGATGGCAGTGCGCCAGTGCCAATCGGTAGGGCTTTTCTCCGAATTTTATCTAATTTATTTAATTGACATTTGTTTGCCGTGTTGTATATTTGACAGCCATAGTATAGTTTAGATCTTATTAAAGCCGTGTATAAGGTTAGGGTTGTTTTTTGTTTTGCTCCTCACTTGGTACCTTTTAGGTTTCTTAATAAGCTTAAGTCTTGATTGCATTTTTGTACTAGTTCATCTATGTGATGTGACCATTTGAGATGTTCATTATAATACATACCCATAAATCGGGCTACTTTTACAAATTTTATTTCTTGATTATGTATGGTTAGCTTAGGGTATTGTTCTTTATTTCTGTTATGTGGGGTAAATAGTACTGCTACCATTTTTTGGTGCGATAGTTTGAATCCCATTTTTTTTTGTCCATTCTCCTATATTATTCAAACTATCTTGAATATCCGTTATAATTTTGTGGTTGGATGGGTTTCCTGTTCTCCATAGTCCACTATCAACAGCGTGTACGGATGCAATCATGGATTAGTCTAGTGTGTGACTTAGATCCTGTTTAGTAAAATAAGCGGCAGATTATTTAAGGTAAAGTTAAAGTTAGATTAGATTGATTTCAAAGTGTAAGTCCAGCACAGAATTCTTAAAAATCGCAATCCTTTTGGTTGATGGGTTGAGCTAGGTAGCGGCTGGTAATCGGGTCTGCTGGTCTGTAGTTGTAAATGGTTGCTTGAGTGCTGCGGGTTCAATGCGGTATCCCACGTAGTTGGTAATGGCGTTATACTTTATGCATGTACGGTAGTCTTTTAAACCGTACGATCGATCATGACAGAGGATAGCGCGAACGTTGACCATAATAGAGTATTGAAAACTTTGATACAGTACGTGATGGTCTCGACGTTTCCATGTTGGATTTCAAAAGTGGTTTTTCGAGCACGAAAAGAGCAATGCCATACTGATAATGACATGTTAGCGTCTTAAAACTCTTCCCTCTTTCAACGGTTCTTGTCGTATTTACCCTTTTCTATTTTAATCTGATTTATAATCTGCATCTTGAATACCATTTCGTACAACGACTTTAGTTAATTTTATTTATTTTAGTTAAGTTTATTTATTTTAGTTAAAATTCATGCTGACCATTCTTTAACATACATATATAACAACCTATAATTCCAATCTAAATCAATAATAAGATCACTGAACGTTTCTTTGCATGGTAAAAAGGAGCTACAAGCACCTTTGTAATCAAGTTTGATCGCACTTTGTTCATGATTCCTCTGAAAAGCTACCAAAAAGATGAGTAAGGGATACACTCATTATCTGTTTTTCTCTTTATCTGTCTGTTAATCTTCATCTCTTGAACTTAACAGTTAAAATACATTTCCGAATTGGAAATGAGTTTCGGTTTATTGTGCCATTTATGTGCAAAATCAAAAGGTTTGAATTTGCTTCTTTTTTTGTGGAATTGATGCATAACAGTTTGCTGGAATAAAATCATGATAATGTAGAGAGAAAAATTAAAGATCCCCTGAAATGTCCAATATTGAGGGGATTATCATATATCTACATCAAGTCCAAAGCTGTTGGTCCCCATTTCAGGATAGATGTAGTTACGAAAGAACTGGCAGTAACCTCTTTTAATTTCAGGCACAAAATTCAAACACACGATCTAGTCCAGATGAAGATATTCAACGCAGATACACAGTTCATTAATAGGTCGAATATATTCTAATGCCAATTAAATAACTGGTCTATCTACCTGAGACAGACGCCTTATTTCCACTACGTTTACATTTAAGACAGCAGACCTCTCTGCTGCTAATATTAATAAATGTCAGGTGAGACAATGTCGGTCTGTTGTTATAGAGACATATCTTTGTGTTTGTTGATTTTGTGTATTTTTAGAAACATGACAAATATTTTAAATGCTATCTTGAGTGACCGCATCGGTAACCGGTCAGCAAAAGTGCTTGTAACCCTGCAGTTGTCTTGATTTCTTATTGTAACGAAAATTATAGACGTTATGTTCATTGTTGCCCTTACCTTTCTCCTACAAATAAGATGACATAATATGCAAGCAAACGCAAGCAAAAATACGTACGATTATGACAGATTCGAGTATGTTTATGAAAGTAATAGATGAACAACTATTTGATAAATATTTCATTTATATGAAAATAGTAGTTTAAAAAAATATTTTACAATTTCTTTCGTCTATTTGAATTACTTTATGACCAGGATGAACCCATCACAAATACAACAAAAGAAGGATATATGGTAACCATCAGCCACCTGAATATTAATTTAACTACGATAAATGTAAAAATCAGCCACCTGGATATTAATTTAACAACTATAAATGTAAAACTCAGCCACTTGAATATTAATTTAAAAACTATAAATGTAAAAATCAACCACTTGAATATTAATTTAACAACTATAAATGTAAAAGTCAGCCACCTGAATATTAATTTAACTACGATAAATGTAAAAATCAGCCACCTGGATATTAATTTAACAACTATAAATGTAAAAATCAGCTACTTAAATATTAATTTAACTACAATAAATCTAAAAATCAGCCACCTGAATATTAATTTAAAAACTATAAATGTAAAAACAGCCACCTGAATATTAATTTAACAACTATAAATGTAAACATCAGCCACTTGAATATTAATTTAACTACGATAAATGTAAAAATCAGCCACCTGAATATTGATTTAACAATTATAAATGTAAAAATCAGCCACTTGAATATTAATTTAACTACGATAAATGTAAAAATCAACCACTTGAATATTAATTTAACAACTATAAATGTAAAACTCAGCCACTTGAATATTAATTTAACTACGATAAATGTAAAAATCAGCCACTTGAATATTAATTTAACTACTATAAATGTAAAAATCAGCCACTTGAATATTAATTTAACTACTATAAATGTAAAAATCAGCCACTTAAATATTAATTTAACTACGATAAATGTTGACTGAATTCGGTCCGCTGTAAACTAGGTCTGATAGGTAAATAATCGAGTAGACCAATATTTATGCGTTTTGGGCCATTTGACATATTTCTTTTATTAAAACGTTTAAATAATGTGTATTTCCTTCAAACCGATTATCGTCATTGGTCACTAGCGGTCAAGCGCTTTTGAAAAAAACCATAAGATTACTGAACTTCATTTTAGTTAATTCCTCTTGACACTTCATTAAATCCCCATGGCAAACTAGTGTCCTACACTATGTTTAGATTATGTAAATATTTGACCATATAAAACATAGAACTGAAGATTAATGCTTGGGAGAAACTACGTCATCTCCTGACTTTTACTTTAGCTAAGCAATCTGTTGACAACACTCAAGCAGCAGAGGGGGCGAACAGGCCAACTTTTGGAGGCGTCTATTTGGCAAACCGAGGCTTCCTCCAAAATATTTTATAGAAGCTTCCATTTGGCAAACCAGAATCAAAACAAAAAAGACGCCAAAGTCGTTCTCGCGCCCCCTCTGCTGCTATGAGGTTAAAAGTCCTTTTAACGATTTCAACCGAATATTTTATCAAGTCCGACACGATATCTTGATCTCGGGTCATGCAAATTTATCGTTACAAATCCATGTGGGATTGACTGAGCGTGACTAAAGAAATTTTTAAAGAGATTATAATCCATATCACCGCCGCACCAAGTTTGCCAAATATTTCGTATCGTATGAATGTCAACTCCATTAAATACAGCAAGAATATTGCAATTATCTCTGATCACTTTTGGTATTTGTGTGTATCATTGAGTGACATATATCACATAGGTATTTTTATGCCTGCCTCTTGGAAATATCCTAGCAGGATTCTTTTGATTGTCTAACATCACATCATCATATACGACTAAGTTGTTCATACCTCCATCAATATCATCAATACTCGGTGCTTCCTCGATATCGGTAATAAACTTAATAATATCCTCACCGATAATTTCTGCTGCCTTTTAGTCGCAATCTTTTAACACCTGGTAATATCGTTGATCGTCTACACTTGGGGCTACTAAATACAACTTGTCCCATTTCATATGTCTCATTATCAAAAAGCAATTGCGTCTTGCCGCATCTAGATGGTCCGATGATAATCATACGTATTGAATTGGGTAACATTGGATGGTGTTTTACGGGGTCTGGTTCTCGTGTTGCTGAATAATCAATTACATTCATATCCATATAACATAAATATATATAGATCTATATTGTGTGAGGGGTATAAGACGTACATCGATAATTCGTCTGACAACTACTTCCATCAGAATAACATAAATACATTATGGAATTATGGTGTATAAAGTGTACACCAACAATTTTTTTAACAATCATCGGTCCAAAATTTGGTAGCTTTGTAAAACGTTTTACAGGTTGTGTTTTTGTTGTTGTTGAATAATCAATTATATTCATACCCATATAACATAAATATATTATGGATCTATATTGTGTGAAATGTAAGAAGCGTACTAGCACAAATAACTTGACGACGATTACAACTAAAAATAACAGATCAGCACTTGCTGGTAAGTGTGTAGAATGTGGTACCAAAAAATTTAGATTTGTTTCTATGAAATCTGGCAATATTTTTTTTTAAAAAAACGAGGAGGTGATATTGCAGCCAAGTTAGTAAAACTCCCAGGAACACCATGGGCAAAATATACGGGAGAAAAACATCTTCCAGGGTATGGTTATTGTGGACCGGGAACACGATTAGATATCACACTTGATAGTCAAGAAAATCCTAACCCGGGAGAAAATCCGATAAATGCAATTGACCGAGCGTGTCGGATACACGATATAGCTTACCGGAGCGGTGATTTAAAACAACGTCATCTCGCAGATGTGAAATCAATTCTTACGTTGAATTCTATCACTGATAAATCCTTCAAAGAAAAGTTAACTTCATGGTTGATAAAATCGGCGATGAAAGGTAAATTAATGATGGGTGCTGGTAGTTAATAACAATATGGAATCTATTTATTATTCTCCAAAAGGATACTGGAGGGGTAAAGCAGCAATCAGTAAACTCGCTAGCGCCGCAAAGGTGAAAAATACCACTGCAGCGGATTGGTTATCCAAACAAGCGATATGGCAAGTTTATCTACCGCCGCCTAAACAAATTAACTTCTCGCATTTTGATGTCAGCGTCCCTAATGAGGTTCATCAGGCTGATATACTGTTTCTGCCGCATGATGGTGTTTACAAGTATGCGTTAACCGTAGTTGACGTTGCGAGTAGATACAAACAAGCAGAACCTCTAAAAACAAAATCATCAACTGAAATGGCTTCTGCGTTTGAAAGGATTTATCGTAGGGGTCCTCTGCATTGGCCAAATCTAGTACAAGTTGATTCTGACAAGGAATTTCAGGGTGCAGTGTTATCAACAATGAAGCATCATAATGTTACCATCAGACGAGGTCATACTGCACTACATCGCGATCAGGCAATTGTTGAACGATTTAATCGCACACTTACTGAGCGGTTATTTGGATATCAATACGCGAAGGATTTTATTCAGGATAAACGATCTCGTGAATGGGTCAAGAGATTACCGGGTGTAATTACCGCGTTAAATAATGAGATTACTCGAACAATCAACATGAAACCTAACAACGCGATTAAAAAGAAGTATATACCTGTAAAACCGTAAAATGATTTTTCAAAAGAACCAATTCTCGGCAATGTCACTGTTAGATACTTATATGAACCAGGAGAGCTTGAAGGCGGCAAAAAAAGAGCTACTGATTCTATTTGGAGTGTCACCGCACATAAAATATATAGCATAACACGATCCACGGGTAGATCAGCAATCTATAGATTGGATTCAACTGCTCCTCAGCGAGGATTCACTCGTGAACAATTACAAGTGATACTCGACGATACTCAATTATCCCCGCGTGGTCTTAACTAGCACCTCTGCGTCTGTTGCACTCAAGATAAGTCAGCATCACATTATCTCTGATATGACCAATACTGCTATTTTTTCTGTCTACGGTAAATTGGGGGGGGGGGGGTCTTTATCCGACCAACACCAATTCATTATACAATGGCAACTCTCGCAGTGATTATTTTGTTGTTGTTTCAGTGTCATTATTAATTCAGCATCGATGTCAAATTCTCTATTATTTTTTTGTCTTGTTGTTTATAACCAGAGTTTTTTTTCTGATTATATCATCGGTGACAATATCACTTATTATAGTGTCATTATAGTCTAAAACAACTTTTCGAAGTTGATTTATTCTTCGTACTCTGGACACTGTAAGATAAACCAAATTTGACCACTCGATGCGATTATATATGATCCAAACAATTGTATCTGATATAGTCAATCCCTGTGAAGAATGTATAGTCGCTGCGTATCCTAGCGTCCATGGGGATTTATCATCGCGCAATGCATCTTCGACGACGTTGATATCAACCAGCACAATATCATTTAATACGAGAATTTGCCTTTCTGTCCCCGACTTTGTCAGGCCAGGAATATCAACTTCGATATTCTGTTTTCGTGTATCCTTGGGTCTGTAACACAACGGTACTGGAAGTGTTGCAAATTTTTCTTTATGCATGCTAAATAACTTCATCTGAAGTGTGTCTCTGACTATCTTTCTACTTGCTACTATTAAATCATTTGGTCTCCACGCTTCCCAGAAATCATTTAATGGGGTTTCCGAAATTATTTCACGGGGTTTTTCACATTGGATTCTATCCGGTTGTAATCTAATTAGTTTTTTGAACTCGCGCAATTCATCATCAAGTGCTCTATGATCAGTATTAATTTCTTTATAATAGTCTACAAAATTCTTTAGCCAATTATGTGGAGACTAACCGACAAATGGTGGTGGTTGACCATGATCGCCACACATTATCACTTTTGTATTTGCTAGCAATAACCAATCAAGAAACCTTTGTAATACATCTAACGACACCGTGCATATCTCATCCCAAATCATGACTTCATGAATAAATTTCTTCACCCATTCGATCAGGTGTCCATTCATCACCTTTCCATCGAAAAAAACTATTATAAGTGCAAACATTAATTCCTCGTTGTTTCATCTCTCTTGCAGGTCTGTGGGTCGGTGTTAGCACAATCATGTTTGATTTTCCTCGAAATAATTCAATCGCACGAGTCGTCTTCCCTGACCCACCACAGCTGTTTAAGTAACTGGATTTATATCTACATATTGGATCGGAACACGACGGTGCATTAGATAGTTCCGATATCTGATTATTTTTCAAGTAATTGTTTTCAAATTTGTAACATCTGCTGATTTGGAATAATCACACGGTATTTCCTTTTTAATTCTCCATGATCCCCAACTCTCGTCAGAATTTGTGAATTTATCCACTGTTTCGCTATGTTTTACGTTTATATAAAATGAATCAGTGGCGACTCTAACCGCGGTGTCAGGAATTCTATTTATCATTGAAAATAAATTAATAGAAGCATAAGCCAGCATAGACGCCCTCAAATGTGTATACTGAAGATTGTATCCATCATTATAAGTAACAATTGTACCGAATTTTGTTCCATTGGACAAGAAAGTGTCTTTGCAATTTACATATATACCTTTAGATGTTACATCCGCGATTATAAAATCGTATTCAACGCTATCTATAATCAACCGTGAAGAATATCGTTTATTTTTACCACCCTGTGTGAATTTACCAATTATTCTTCTACCAAGATCTTATGCTTGTTTATTTCTAACTTCAAATATCTGTTTGGAACATTTCACGATATATTCTTCGTCAAGATCGGGGAATTGTTTTCTAATTTCGTTGATTATACTATCTAGACTATCGGGTTGTGGTAACCAGACCTCAGTCTGCGCTCGATATGATATAATTGCTTCACTGATAATCAGCGATATCAGCATTTTAGAATCAATCATATACCGTATTAACACTATTGGCATCCAGTGTTTTTCAGATATATGTCTACCAATCCAAACATAAAAGCACGGATGATGTCCTTCAGTGGTTTCAAATGATACCACACGAGCGAATCCAGTTAAATCAAAATCGGGTAGTGGTCCATTAATCGCAACACGGGTCATTTAATGTGTGGGATGACCAAATCGTTTAAAGTACTCATTACATCCTCCGTACCCGAAAAAACTCCCAGGATAACACGCAACCATATCAACCGAAATAATACTTTTAGGATCATATTTGGTATTCCATAATCCAACATGGTTATAATCCACGCAGCTTGATTTGATATCTGATAGAAATTCTGCGCGTGTTGGTTTCTACATGTTTTTCTTTTTCACAAAATGAGCTGCAACTGACGGAATTGTAAAACGTTTGTTAATAATTTTTCGTCGTGTTTTGTTGGAAAACCACTAGTTAGTTCTTTTTCATTTCGTTGTGCAGGGCTTCAGTACGGTATAATTCGCCATTGGGTCTTACAACTTGATCGAATTTACCCTCTTCATTTTCAAAACGGTGAAGTAACCACACTGACACAGGATCGTTTTACTTAACTCGTAAATAAAATCAAATAATTTCTTTTCAGAGAATTCTGGGGAGAACTCTGCGGGTAGATATTTTATTGTTCTATCTCGCGGAAATATTGTTACTGCAGGTGTCCATGCGTGTTCGTTATGATCAATAATTTTAATCGGGGATCCTCTCGATTTATATTTCGGTTCATATAATACCTCTCCTGTTATCGTCGCTACTGATATTGGAAATTTTAGTATTCGTTCTAGTTCTGCCACATTTTGAATCGTTGCTCCATTTTCCTTTACTGTTAGTTCCCATTCATTTATTTTTTTGCGTCTTAGATCCGTTAATTTGTTTCCACGCAACGCATTTGTAAAATGCTCTATTATTCCTTCTGCTACACAATTCAACGATGATAGTTTCATTGGTTTTAATTTTTCAATACTCGGTTTATCATTTATCGGATAGATTCCATAAACAACTGCTTTTACAGGATAGGACCTCTCGTAATACGGTTTGTCAATTCCAGTCAGAATTCCTGGTTTGGAATCATGACTCACAGTGACAGTTCTCTTATCTTTCAAAATTGATTCAAATTTGTCTCGAATAATCCAATTTCCTCACTCTAAAAAAAAATACTTTTTCTGGTCAAGATGTGAGATTATCACTGCTGCTCTTTCGTCGTTCATGGTAGCATTAAAACTACCATCAATTCGAAATGTTGACCAACAGCGAGATGCTCCATCGCGTTTGAATTCATTAAAACATTCACGGATTTTACCTATCATGCTTCTATCACTTATTAGACCCTTTGGTACTTCAGTGGAGACTCTATCGAGATTGAATTTAACCTTTTTCCAAGGCGTAATTTTCGATAATCTCTCGAACTCCTCTATATTATAATTAAAACAAGTATTTAAATAAAGAATGTATTATATAATGAATAATTGCAAATGGTTGATGATAGGATCAGTAACCGCTTGTAACAAATCATGCAGAAATGAATTCTGTGGATATCATTCACAGAGCGTACGTCGTGGGAGTTTAGGTCCAGAACCATGTATCTGATGTGGAGTATGTGTGAGAGGAAAATCGCAATTGTGTCTCAGTTGTGGTGGTAAACGATACAGAGAGGTGAAGCGCTATTATGATAAACGAGTTAAAAACTCCATCCCTGACAACGTCCCTTACAAAACCATAAGAACACCTCAAGACTACATTGAAAGATTCAAAAGTAATGATTAAACCAAATAATAAATTAGACAAATAATATTATAGCATATAAATGAACCAAGAATTTCAACCGCATCCTGTGATCAGCAATTATGAAGCGTCTCGTGACGGTATTGTCAGACACTGCAGACTAAAGAAACCAGTCGGTGTTGCGAATAATCTTTGATATCTTATGTTTACCGCTAGAAGGAAAACTTATCTTAATCACAGAATCGTATATGAGTGTTTCATGGATTGATCAAGGATGGTTTTGTTATTGATCATATTGATTCCAATCCTAAGAACAATTCTTTAGATAATTTATGAGCTATCACACAAAGTCAGAATACTGCATCTGGGAAAACTGGTACTTATAAATCAATTGGGAAGAGACCTGTAAAATCATTTAATACAAAAAAAACGAGCAAATAGTATTCCAATCAATGACTGAAGCCGGAAAATATTTCTATATTTGCGAGTCCTCAGTACGATTTGTTGCAGAGAATATAACCCGGTCAGCGATTTCCAAAAGGACTGGACAAAGAATTAAATTTACATATGCTTGAATTCTATTTTGTACTATATGTATGTAGCATTAAGGGAATAACTTGTGCGGGCATGTGTACGGTTTATGAAAGAGTTATAGATCTCAATGGGGTTTTTGTTTGTTGTTTACAAATATATCGTATTCAAAAGGGCATACCTGTAGATATCGAATCTAGCGTATTCGTTACGCGTTGGGATCTCGTCCTGGAGCCCATCGTTGGAATCTCGTGACAGAAAATTGTCGAAGGTACCGATTTCGAAGGTTTTTCTATATGATGTGTGTGTGTGTGTGTTAAGCTCTTCGAAATTCAAACCGTGAAACCACCATACCACACACACCGTCACACGGTTTGAATGTGCTTTTTCATTCAACCCGGGGTGATTTTGCGGGGGGGGGGGGGGTATGGTGGTTTCAGTTTGAATGTAGAAGTGTGCCTGTTTTAATTTGATCCTTTTACCATCATACCATTGTCATCCTATATTTCATGTATCATTCATTGTAAATACCATAACCATGTCATTGTATATATGTATGGTATATATATATATATATGTGTGTGTGTGTGTGTGTGTGTGTGTGTGTGTGTGTGTGCCTACAACTCGCCATAACACTCAAATTGGGAGTTGAAAAAAGGCTGTATTGTCCTAGATAAATGATTGTATTTATGTATATAAAAAACGGGTCAAAATTGACCCCCAATTTTTTGTTTTTGTATTTTATATATAAAATATATCACATATTAGAAATATATATATATTATATGAATTAACTCTGAAAATATCAACGAGGTTATAACCGAGATTTCAAATTTGAAAAATCAAGGAATTCAATTTTCAGATAAATTAAATTGTGATCAAATTCTTTCTGAATTTCAAGATATTGAAGATAATATCAGAAGAAATAGATATACATTGACAAAGTTATACGCGTTTATAAAACAAATTCAGCATGCGATTTATGATTCGTTCATATATGATAATGACGTAAACAAGTTTGTCCCGTTATTTACTGTTGTGGAAAAAATCAAGAAAGAATTAGGAAATGAATATGTAATCAAACACGCAGTTAATTCAAAGATCAAAAATATAAAAATGATTATCCGACAAAATACCCCTTTGGATAACTCCAACGGAACAATCCGAGATGTGTCAATGACATTCCAATGAACACAACTGACATGTATAATATCCTATCTGTTTGCACGCATATGATAGACAGGTATGTTTACTCACCTAAAACAAAATTTGTAAAGACAGGTAAGATATTGTATTTTTTTTTGCATGGTGATCCACTACACGGAAGTAATTGTCGGGTAGGTGGTTAACAATGAAAATCAGGATATCAAGCAGAATCAAAGGTTGAATCCACGGATAATAGTTAAGAGTGGTTCGCGGGGATGAACCCAATGAGCGGAATATATTATTTGATCCCGGTTTAATATAATTGTTGTTACAATTTCTTCGGATAATTCTCTATGTTGATCATTGGTAAGCGGAAACATCTCGTCGCCGAGTCTATCTATGGTGATACCAATATTATAATCACTCTTGGATGCAAGATTTTTAAAAACTTCATAGATAGCTTTATGCAAATCAAATTTGTTATGTATAAATACATTAAAATTATTATATATTACTGTAATAGCGCTACACTTTCAAAATTATTTTTTCACTGTTTTTGTTGCATTTTTCACTGTTTTTGTTGCATTTTTCACTGTTCTTGTTGCATAATTTCACTGTTTTTGTTGCAATTTTGATCAAAAAGATAGGGTGAACTAGTCGACGTTTTCTCTAAATGAATCAATTAGAGATTTTTCTTATTAAAAATCATTTTATGATTTTCAGGTCAGAAAAAAACGAAAAATATCGTCAAAAATTTACAAAAATTCCTGTTCTTCCCCATCGGGTCAAATAGTCGACGGCTTCTAATTGAATCACTTAGAGAAAATCAAATATGGAAATTCTTCGAATTTCAATCAAAGATTTTTACATGCAAAGCAATTGAAAATCTTATGAATTTTTCCCGCTTAATATTCTCATTAACTCTTGAACACGCAGGCAAGAATGGATACATTGCATTATTTGATCACAATTACAACTAAACGTCGTTATAGTATCCTGTTGCAGTTGTTGCATCTGCGATTGCGTCAATAAAAATTTATCATCATCGCCAAGGGTATCAATGATAAGTTCAACGCGCAAATTATCTTGATTGAAATTGAAGAATTTCCAATCCCATTGAACATTTACCTGATTGCGTTTTCAAGTCTATGTTTCTCGTAAAAAACTATTCGCGTATGATGATGCATATTATTGTAAAACTCTACGATTTTATAAATTAGGATTTCACATCTAGGGTCATTTGTAAGTGTTCCCCTCGGAGATGAAGCAAAGAAAAGTTCTGGTCGACTATTCTAAAATTCATTCTTGATATAAGATTGTTGGTGGTTTCCAAGTATGTTAAATAAGGTGGATTCATCACGATTAAACTTCCCGGGGAAACATTTGGGGAAAACGTATATAAGATATAACCTTGATCCGCTCTGGTTGACGTTGCTGTGTCAATGGAATAACTACCTAACACTGCATCACAAATAACATGTATGGCAATCGTGGACGATATGTCAACGTTGCCGGGTGATCTGTGTTTGTTGTTTTTGTACACTGAATTATTCGACCGTAGAATTTCCACGGGTGGGTTTATTTTAAACCATAGCGTGTGAATTTGTGAAAAAAATTCGTCGATGAGATCTTTTAGTGATTTCCTTAACTTGGGTACACACCATCCTTGGAATTTATAGTAAACTAAATTTATATACTCTTTTGAATTTTTCCTTGCTGGGAGATCTATCTTCGTGGATCAACGAGAGTAATCTATCATTCAGATAGTTCATGTCGGAGATAATTTGGTTTAGTTGTTGTTGTTGTTTGATTTTACCTCGCGGAGTTGTTAAATCGATTAACAGAGATCGTTGCAGATAATCTCTTAGTTGATTTAATTTCGTTTGAAATAATTGTTTCATATTGTTGAAAATCACAAGTAAATTTTTTGATGTAATAATAAAAGTACCTTGAGGACCTAGAGCAAATAGCCATATTATATTGCCATACTCGTTATACTCATATTTTGCAAGTATATCAGTTTCCTGCCCATCATAAAGATTATATGAGAACATTTGATTGATATTACTGGCACGTAGAAAATCAGAGTCGAATCCGTAATCGAACTTAATCTCCGGAGTGAGTTTTTCATCGGTGAAGAAATCAGATTTTTTTTGGTTCGGGTAAATGGAAATGAACCGCAGGGAGACTTTTCAACCACGCTTCGTGGATCCGCGGGAAGAATTCGTCGATGGTATCACTGAGTTTCCCTCGTAACCATGGTACGTTATATCCTGGAAATTTAAACGTAGGAATACCTTCAACGCGTATATTATATTTTTTTGCAAATTCTGTTCTCGTTTGAGGATGATCATCACCTAATATAAGTTGAATCATTCGCAAATTAAATTCTTCCATGTCGGCGATAATTTTATTACATACTTCCATGTATTTGATGACATTATCTCGGTTAGGTGGGATTGTACTGATTTCTGTTACGATATAACCTCTAAATCTTTCGAAATTGGTATTCATTATTGTGAAATGTGTAGAAATATCTGATTCATTTAATGTAAAATGTCCGGTATGGGCTTCTGCTTGTGCTCTTAAACGATTAAAAACATCATTTAATGGCAACTCATATGTTAATATAAAAATACCATTACGTGATGAACCATCATAACCATGACAATCTTCCTTCGTGGAAATATAATCAGATTTTAGTGGCTGCGGCGGCAGGTCTTTTAAGTCAACGGTTCCTGGTATATACTCGGGCCAACCTAACAAGGTTCTAATTGAGCTATTATATATATCTACGGCATAGTCAGGTGAATTTATCTCGATGGTCGTCGACAATAGTGGTTCGTGTCCTACTAATTCGATGGGAGATTTATCCCTATCGTCGTCGACAACTATTATATTTTTTCCTGTGATTGCTTCAATGCCATTTATGATCTCCGCGTTGATATCTTCGATGTCGTAGGCGTCAGTGTGTAAATGTAATGTGTGCCATTCTGGTTCACCTGCAGTGCCATCCGGATTAACCTTATTTTTGTACGCGAATTTAAAACTGTTGTTGGGAGGTTTACCATTAAACGGTTCCGATCTGACATTAGGTCAGCTGTAATAACATCTTAATTGCATTAATGCTATTTCGTTAGCTGGTAACGGAGGTGTAAATTCAATGCTGAACTCTAGTGTTTTCGTTACCAGTGATATCAATTGTGTTTTCCCCGGAGTGGTATTTTCCGCTATTCGTTGAAGTAGTTCTTGTGACATTGACGCCATTATTGTTATTATCTTTTTCTAATTTTGATATCGTTGAATCATACAACCGAACCATCTTCGAGAATTCATCATCGGATATAAATGTGTCATCGAGCGACGAGGAAATCATCGAGGATAATTGCGAGTATGCATTGGATACTATATGGAGATTAACAGTGTAATTCTGTAGTTTATGCTGGGAACACGATATTTTTTTTGTTATTATCGAGACTACTCCCGCGATGGTTGTCGCCGCAGATATACAAATTAGAACAGCTATCGGAGCAACCATTGTAACCGAAGATAGTATAATACCAGCACCAGTGATTACACCAGATATTGAGTACACGGTTACGTCAATGACGTTGATCCTTATTCGGTATTTTTTTTATTTTTCCGCGGTATTCATCGGAGAGTATTTCTAGTTTAGTTTGAAACTCGCTGACCGTATCAAAACGATACTGTGATGATGGTATCATTGTTGTTGATGACATTTTATTTATTACAACAGAGAGCAATTTCAATTAAGTTGTTTACTTAAATCCGCTACGAATTCCACATACCATCTTATTGATGCCCTAGCTAGAATACCATCGATTGCTATTATCGTGAACTGTTCAGTTGTAACTTGTCGATGATTGTTGATATCGTATTGTTGACCCCCAGATGAACTCTTTGATGAAATATTAAATTGAGTTGGTGATACTAGTGTTAATCGATAAATACCCTTGACGGTTTCAGTGATATTTAAAATATTGGTTTTCGCATGAGGAATTTTTATTTTATCAATGATTGCTATCATCCTCGTTGCATCATCTTTGATTGTCTCGATGGTTTTTTTCATATCTTCGATGGATTTTTTAATATCAGGGAGTTTTATGTTGAGTTTATCAAATGAGACTCCAAGAAATTTCTCAATGATATTTTTACGAAAAGTTAAAAACTGTTTTACGTGTTCTTCATATCTGGATTGAAGTGTTGCAAACTCTAACATTGAAGTTTTTATCTCTGTGAGCTTCGGTGTGGTCACTGTTGGAATACCAACAAATTCTAATTTATAAATATTGTCCACGATAGATTTTTGTAAATCAGTAAATTTATTAAATGTAATTATATGAGCGTTGTACTTATCACGTAGTTTTTTTAGATCCTCGGCGGAGATTTTAACATCATGGACGGATTTTTGTAACTCCATAAACGTATTTATTTGATCGCATAATTTTTTTAATTCATCTACGTCTGCTATCGATGAGATAGCTCTATTGATAAGTGTTTTTACTTGCCTGATTGTAACTCATTCTTCGGATGGAAGTGATAATGATCTTCCCCAAATGTCTTCCATGATCTATTACATATTTCTCTTTAAGTGATTTATCATCGTGTACTCGTGGATGACTTTATGAGGTAATTTAGATGATGTTGAGATAGCTGTCAACGCGTTAAGGACCTCTCAACCACATATCGGAGGATGGGTTAATGTCTGCGTGGGCAACGTTGAATAAAATGTTGCTACCAACAGCTCCAGCAGCGCCTAATCCAAGTGCTTTAAGAGCAGGAATAGCTAATGGAGCCAATGCAGCAAGAGGAAATATTCCACCGGATTTAATCATATCGTTGACCGCGGCTTGTGAAAAAGTCAACTGAACTCCTGTACCCGCAGTTTTAGCTTTATTGAAACGGGAAAGTTGAGTTTTTGTCAACGATAATTTATTCGGTCCGCCTGTCATCTGTTCATGTTTCAGGTTTATCTTTGTACCACTCGTAACAGAATTTTTCGATTGTAGTTTCTTTACCTGACCAGGTGTCAGGGCGACATCAACATGATTATACAACATTTTATTTAGATAGCGATCCTCTAAATGCCTTCAACGGGTGTGTCTTTTCCACCACCTTCATAATCACTGAGAATAAGTGCTTTAAGAGCAGGAAGAGATGGGTTCAATCCAGTAAAAACAATTATTCCACCTGATTTAAGCATATCTTTGACCGCGGCTTGTGAAAAAGTCAACGCAAATGAACTCCTGTACCTGCAGTTTTAGCTTCATTGAAACGGGCAAGTTGAGTTTTCGTCAACGATAATTTATTCGATCCGCCTGTCATCTGTTCATGTTTCAGGTCTATCTTTCTGCAATATTTCGAATATATTTTCCTTACCTGTCACCTGGTCAGGGTGACATTAACATGATTATACAACATTTTATTTAGATAGCGATCATCTAATTACCCTATTACATATTTTCAACGGGTGCGTCAATGACTCGCATTTTTGCGCCATCACCTTCAAGTATCATAGATTTATCACTGAGAATAACAGCAACTGCTCTAAATCCTCCAAGAGCATCGCCTATACGAGCCTGAAATTTTACATCAACTGTTGAATGTTTAGAAAGATCAAAATGTTGCAGCGAAAAGTAATAGATCGGATACAATTCTTTAAAATTGCATCGTGATATTTGTAGTCCAGTATCAATGTTTTGATCACGACCCATATAAGAACACAACCAATGATACACTCTGCCTATTTAATTGCTACCGTAATCGAGAATAAGTTGTTATGCTGGTTCTTGCTGATTGCTTATTCGCAATGATACCTCACTGACATTACATTTATCAAATATCATATGACTACGCAATTGTAAACTATCATCAATTCTACGTTACCATCAGTAACAGGAGCAGCACCACGCCAAAGAGCATAATCATCAATTGATCTTCGCATGAGCACTACAGTATGACTAGCACCGAAGATAACTTTTCTGATATCTCTACAAAATCCAAATATATGCGACAAAAGAATCGCACATGAAAATCTACCAAGGTTGTCTATCATCTTTTTTCGCGCTGCAAATCCTGCATTGTAAGTATCAATTTTTTTAACAACAACAGCTTCAGTATCAACATCATCAGCAGCAGCTGAAGCTTTCTTTGGTTTTCTTACATCGAATTCAATATGATTAGCGTGATTGGTAGTATCATTTGCGAACATCATTGAATGCCCCGCAGACTTAATAAAATCGTCAGAGTATCGATCTAAACCCATTATTGTGGTTGCAACATCAACATCGTTATCGATGGATTCGATTCTAGTAGAATTAACCATATACTTAGTGCACACTACTAAATAACGCCATTATGCCATTGTTGACAAACCCAATCGGAATATTTTCGAGGTGATCAGCAGCAATAGATGGAGTATAATCATTTTTTACTAGTCTCCCCTCTACCTCAATAAATACTTCACATGGCAAGAAGTATTTAGATGTGTCATCTAGTCTAAGTTCAATTTGTGACCTTGTATTTGGATGTTGATCATTATACGAAAAATACTGATAATCGCGTACAGAATCATGTTTTAGTACAGGAGCATGTACATCAAAGGCGTCATCTATCTCATGTTTAAACATTTTATTATATAGTCGTTGATCTATATCATTATCGTTTTAGACCGGAACCAGCAATTAATCGCAATCTTTGTTGTACCATTTTGTTGATTGCCCTACCTACCTTAGGTGGCATTTGATTCGTAGATTGTAATTTTACTGGTTTTTTTCCTCTCGCCAACGACATAAGCTTTTCTTTTGCTGAATCAAACGCGTCAATAGCCCTGCTACCAATCTTATCACCGAGAACCCCAATAGCTTTTGACACTATTTCTTTACCGATCGGTAAAATCTTTGGAGCGACTCTAGTAAATAACCCAGTGACAATATCGCCTAATCCATCTCCGTATGTCACCTTGTACACTGGCAATCGTGAATTTACGACATAAACAGGTCTTGCTCTGTTCATACTACGATGTACTTTTTATTTAAATGCTATTTATCTAATCAATAATCAATCGCTGTAATAATCATCAGTGAGTTCATCGATGAAACTACGATATAGTCCAATATCCATTACACGACCTTGAAATAACCGTTGACAGATTTCAGCCGCTTCATTAATTATCTCCGGAGAATTATTTCCAGCTCGTTTTCCTCCAATGAGGACTTCTAACCGTGATATATCATCAAGGATACTTCGTGAACATGGTATATTACTACCGTGATACCCCGTACCAGTTTTTCTCTTTTCAGTTATATCTTGCGTGATGAGATCAGCTTCAGCTTTTGCTTCTATTTCCTCCGGAATAGGTTCTTCATATGGTGGTAGACCTTTTAATACTTCTTGTACTTTTTTCTCATATGCGACAAAATCAGGGTCCTTTTGTGAAGTTGTAGTTCCACCATGTTTTCCCAACTATATTTTTGTACCATTGGTCAAATTCTATACGCTTGCCAAAACTACTCGTTATATATCTTTCTTTTTTCTTATATGTCTCAACCGCATATCTAGCTAGTTCATCATTTGTAGATTTATTTTCAATTTCAACCAACGTTGTTGTTGTAAATATTTCATCGGGTCGATATATCCTCCTCTCCCCTTTTATTTGTTCAGGTTGTTCATCTACTGGTTTAGGTTGTGCAGCTGCTATATCACCAGAAAGAGTTTTTAAAGATTTTTAATTTTTTTTTTAGTTCATTTTGCTATCTTTGCGGTTTCTGTACCAACTTTTGCGGTTTCTGTACCAACATTTTCAGTAGCAGAAACAACTTTTTCAGTTGATGTAGTTATCGGCTTAAATAATTGTTCAGTATCAGCGGTAAAATCTAACTTTTGCTGTTGTCGAGCTTGCAAATTATCTCTGAAAGAATCTCTCACCGTTTGAAATTTCTTGATCGCAGCCAACCGTTCTCTGGTTAATCTAGTTATTTGTGCCTCTCCGACGTTTGCCATTTATATAAAAATTATATAGTTAATTCATCATCGTAAAAAGGATTTTTAACCTCATAGCAGCAGGGGGGAGGGGCGCAACAACGAATTTGGCGTCTTTTTTTTATTATTCTGGTTTGCCAAATGGACGCTTCTATAAAAAAATTATGGAGGAAGCCTCGGTTTGCCAAATAGACGCCTCCAAAAGTTGGTCTGTTCGCCCCCTCTGCTGCTACTAATTATACACTAATTTATGACATTGACGTCAAAACAATATAGTGTTGACGTGTACACCATTTGCATTATTTTAATTCTACCTCGACTTTTTTTTTGGAGTGACCACACCCATAGATTTCAAGGTGACCACAACGATATATTTTAGGGTAACCACAACTGCAGATTTCAGCCATGTTACACTTGTTGATTTCAAGGGAGTAACCATATCCGTAGATTTGATGGTGTCAACACCTTCATATTTCTGGGTGATAACATAAGGCAATTTCGAGGTGATTAAGGTAATTTCAGGGTGATAACATAAGGCAATTTCAGGGTGATTACATAAGCAGATTTCAGGGTGACCAATTGTATGTTATGTGCACTATCAAATAAGGTCAATTGATGAACAAAAACTCTGACCTACGTTCTACACACCACCGCTGCGGTGGCCTAGTGGTTAGAGCATCCGCATCGGCTGCGGGTGGTCGGATTCGAACCCCGGCCGTGTCATACCAAAGACTTATAAAATTGTTACTAATGCCTGTCTTTCTAGGCGCTCATCTTTAATAGGTTAGGGTTAGGACTGATCGGTTTGGTGTCAGAATAATGTGACTGGGTGAAACATCTTGCTACATGTCTGCTGCTTGATGCCACGGTGTTAGACATTAGTTTAAAATGACACATAGCATACATCGTTGCGATATGACTCGAAACACTGTATAAGCTATGTTGAAAATCTAAATCACACACACACACACACACACAAACACACACACACACACACACACACACGAAAGATGTAAAGAGTGTGAAGATGTAATTATGTCCCAATGGTATTGTAATAGAATATATCAAAGGTCAGAGAATGGAACCAGACAAAATTATCTCCGATTGTGAAAAAGGCTCAAAGATAGACCCATTGATTGTTGGAACTTGACTGCAAAAAGTTGACCATCACCTGTTGAGAAAACCTATAATATGTGACCTTATTTGTTTAGTCAAAGTAAACTTCACAATAATTTGAGATTTAATGATATTATTGTATTAAAGGAAAAGTGGGAGTGTAAACAATGCAGAAATTATAACTGCTAGATGCACATATAGACAGAACGCTAATAAAAAATTAAGACAATGTTTCATAAAGATAAAACTGCGGATCAACATTAAGTTACTATTAAAGGGAAATCTTTTTGAAGTTTTATAAGTGAAAATTGTCGGAACTTTGCTGTCGATAAACGTATTCAATGAAGCCAGATAAAATGCATTCAAATCTTGAATGAGTAAGGACGATTTCGGATTGCAAATCTTATATTTTGTACAGCAACATATGTACCCTACTACACAGAGTAGGGAGTATAGTCTTGCCTATAGCTGGTTAACGTAGTATGGTATTCAATGAGAACAAGGGCGTGTGCTTTGTCACAGTCTGTTGTTTCTTTATACAACCTTCTTTCAGATATTATCAAGTCATGATTGAAAAGCACAGTTACCAACTGGCCAAGTTGATTACATAGAAAAAGCAAAGAACATATGGAATCATTATATTGAATAAACGACACAATATCAATCGAAGAAAGGCCATACATTTGTTTTTAATCGTTGCGTTTTGAACCTATTCTAGCTTTTGTGTCATAGAAAATGACTTTTATATACGACGGAGTTGAAATAAAAAAACAACCTTTTCAAATGCTATAGAAAGATGGTTTTCTGGACCATGATCGGGTGCTTTATTTTCCTAAATACATACACATGCGTCATAACAAATAAATGCTTAATATTCTGTGGCTACAAATGATGTTTGCCAGAAAAAAAACGACCATTTTTCAGTATACATTTTGGAGACAAATTGGCTACTTAGTTCACATATCCATCTTTACCATACGGTAACACCTATTAAATCTGAAAAACGCTACTAAAACAACAAAAAGCAAAATTTAAACAGTATGTTTCTATTCAAGTTAATGCTTGTTTACACAATTATTCTCATTCAATAATTTGCATTCTTTTGACACTGTGTCTTCACCAATAATCTTCGTTGACAGGCCAGCATTAAATGTCTATATGTATATCTTTCTAATCAATATCACTTTAAAGTGGTATATATATATCTTTGATTGATATCTGACTACTGTCAAGATAAGCAGACGTTTATTTGTTGTTGTGAACTGGGATCTAGGCTCTTTATCAAGCTTTAACTGCGTTTTATTAAACAATCCACGAATTAATTGAGTCGATTATATTGTTTGATATAAGCTTAGCAGGAAGTTTCACAGTTAATATTACTTCTACGTATTAAGTCTCAGAATCACTTGAGAATTTTGTTGAACAAGACCAACAGTTTTCATTAAAGTTCCTTTCTGTCACGGAAACTTTGACCTTATACTATGTAACTAAAATAGAGTGAAACTAATAATTTCAGTAAAATTCAACCAAAATGTTATTTCTTTAAGCTGCAAAGTGAAAGATTATGATGATTTTACATTAATTGTATTAAATCCCAATAAATTCTAAATTACCTAAAGTCCTAAAGTATCGAAAGTTCCGAATGAATTGCAATAGCCTAGAATGTCTTGATGTATCACAATGATATAATCCATAATGCCTTTGAATGAATTCACAATAATCCCAAAGTAATACGAACTTTGCAATTCTAAAGAATAAAAAAAGCAATCTCGAATCATAATTCTGATAATAAACTGGAAAAGACTGACATGAAAATGAACTTAATAACCTTTTTTTTTATTAACCCCAATACATACATATTCACATAGCCTTGGTCATAATAGTTTTTTGGAACATAAACAACTATTCTAACTGAAAACGTATTGGACTAGTCGTGTTGCCAGCAAGACTGAACTTGAATGTTTGCTGTGTACAATCTTCATCACTTAAAAACTATGACAAAAGTCAGGTAGGCACAGCCCTCAATAATGATATAAATCAGATATACAGTATCAATGGAACGTGCAAAATACCATAATGCAACACTTTTCCCAATGCTGTCACTTCCGTGACATGATCAATAACATTATATGCATTTGTACAAACTATCTAGTTCTTTTTATTTCGATGTACTTGCATTATATACTTCAATATTTTCTAGCTTACTTAAATTTTATTAATAATATCATAAGTTTGCATAAATTCTTTAAAATTTCAACACAAATTGTACATTCCTAAAACTTAAATGTCATATTTGCTGTATGTTGTTTTGTATCTGTGTGAGTACATATGAAACGTTATATCCAAAATAGTTTTATTTTGAGAAAAATTAAGTATTTTCTATTCTTGAATGAATATTGACAGCTAGTTGACAGTTTTAATGTTGTTGCCACTATAGCGTCAATGTACGCATTTTTTTTGTGTGTATTAAGATCCGTAGTGAAGACTATTAACGATTACACGGTTCTTTTTATTACATGTTTAGTAATTATTCGACTTTGAAATATTTACTGATATGCACGACCCGAGTCTAGAAACTGAATTCATCAAGCTAAGCCGGACACATAAATGTCAAATGGAATACACAAACACAGGGATTCTGGATCAATTAAAGCCGTTTGAGCAACAGTAACTTTCTTTTAATTTAGTGCACCTCATCTATCTTGTGAGCCATTTCCTGAACACGTGCGGCTGGCTGTTACGTGAGAGATTTCTTAGCGGCTAAATGATTGCATTACTTATAACTTTTCAGCTTCCCTAATGGATTTTTTAAAATTCAGTTTAAAATAAGCTGGACATCGCAAGGAACTAAATCTTAGCTGTATGATGGTTGATTTAGAGTTTAAAAACCATTTTGTTTTCTTGTTTGGGTGGGGGGGGGGTTGGGGGGTAAGATTTGTGTTAGAAATTTACGTGCGGAGCTGATATCCGAGTGTAAAATAAAACCGCCCTTCCGCAGGTCTGGAGACGATTTCCAAATCTGAATTTTAATTTATAATGTATTCTTTAGGTGCGATGACTGCTCTCAATTATTGCAAGTTGTTTCGTCTCAAATGTTCTAATATTCTTAGAGTATTTTCTTTGATGTTATGATATTGTTACAAGCACAGGGGTATTCACTTGACCGAGCGGTGTCAAAACCCTGGCGCGGGTCACGCTGGAAGTCATATGTTTTCCCCAAATTTCCAAAGACTTCCATACAACTTGAGTTGTAAAATGGAAAGAAAGACGTGTCTGCTATAATTATTAATCTTTGCTGTAATCAATGGGCGACCCAGAGGAGACAACTTGCCCAAACGTCCATTAACTGCACCTTTACATGGTTTTTCTTCATTATCATCCGTTTTCCGTACCGATAGCTTGTCATGCCATAGAAATTACACCAGTATTCCCTTACTAACTGGGAAATATTTAACTGCGCGACCCTAGGCCAGTCAATCCACAGAATTTCCGGCGTATCACGCTCATATACATACGCCAATTTTCCACTATGGCCACATAAACGGTACCTACCAAGTTCCAACTTATTGATTCCATTCTATAATTTACTGATTTCCAACCATAAATGCTGCCTTTTCAATCACACTACTTGTATACACCACTGAATTTTAATATGGACTATGTTACTCCAGCCAGGGACAGGCATTCGGCTTGTATCCAAATTCACTACTAACGACCCAAGCATGGTTCAAATTCACTAACACTTACTCCAAATTTATTACAATATTCTAACAGACATCTCTGTCCTAGATGTTAAAATATTCTTATAGTATTTTCTGTCTCTGATGTTATGATATTCTAACAGGCATTTCTGTCTAAGTTGTTAAAATATTCTTACAGGTTTTTTTTTCGGCCAAGATGCTATAATATTATTATAGCTATCATTCTTTATATGACTTTCTTCCTCTACTCTTTTTTGGAGTGACCACACCCATAGATTTCAAGGTGACCACAACGATATATTCTAGGGCAACCACAACTGCAGATTTCAGCCAGATTACACTGGATTTCAAGGGGGTGACCTTATCCGTAAATTTCATGGTGTCAGCACCTTCATATTTGTGGGTGATTACATAAGCAGATTTCTGGGTGATAACATAAGCAAATTTCAGGGTGATTACATGAGGTAACTTTAGGGTGATTACATAAACTGATCTCAGGGTGATTACTTAAGCAGATGTCTGGGTGATAACAAAAGCAGATTTCAGGGTGATTACATAAGGTAATTTCAGGGTGATTACATAAGCAGATTTCAGGGTGAGCACATTAGCATATTCTTCAACAAACAGCGAATATGTTTAGATTTTGCTGATTTTTTTTTTAAAAAAAACAGTTTTGAAGCTGGTGGAGTTCTTTCCACTGTACATAATTATCTATTTCTTTTTTGACGAATGAATACGAATTGTCTTTAGTTTGGTGGTAAGTTATGAATTGCAAGTAGAATATGGTATCAGAATGCATATTGATACGAAATGCAAGTAGAGTATTGTATCAGGGTAGATATTGATACGAAATGCAAGTAGAATATGGTATCAGAGTACATATTGATAGAAAATTCAAATAGATTATGGTATCAGAGTACATATTGATACGAATTACAAGTTGAGAATGATATCAGAGTGCATATTGATACAAATTGCAAGTAGAGTATAGTATCAGAGTACATATTGATAGAAAATTCAAGTAGATTATGGTATCAGAGTACATATTGATACGAAATGGAAGCAGAGTATGGTATCAGAGTACATATTGATACGAAATGCTCGTATAGTATGGCATCAGAGTATATATTGATACGAATTACAAGTTGAGAATGATATCAGAGTACATATTGATACAAATTGCAAGTAGAGTATTGTATCAGAGTATATATTGATACAAAATACAAGTAGAGTATGATATCATAGTATATATTGATACGAAATGCACGTAGAGTACGAAATGCACGTAGAGTATAGTATCAGAGTACATATTGATATGAAATGCAACTAGAGTATAATATCATAGTACATATTGATACGAAATGCACGTAGAGTATAGTATCAGAGTACATATTGATATGAAATGCAACTAGAGTATAATATCATAGTACATATTGATACGAAATGCACGTAGAGTATGGTATCATAGTACATATTGATACGAATTACTTGTAGACTATGGAATCGGATTATATGTTGATATAATGATATGTTTTAAGAAAATATGAAGCTTTTCCCTGCGTTCTTGTTGTTAAGGAATTAATTTCGCTCTCATCTATGTTTCAGATACTTGATTCAACTTTTTGTTTTTAAGAAATTAATTTTTGTAGAACACTTTCTTGGGTATTTTCTAATATGATGGTGATGATCATCCTTTATAGAGTCATTTATGTATATTGTCACTCTGTCAAGCAGGCTACTCTATTTTTGTTGTTGGCAGATGTTCGATAAGACGATTGAAGTAACTAAAACAAATGTACTCTGAACTTACGTTTAGCTGAAAGAAGGACCCAGGTATTGATTTACTACCTGAAACAGGAATAACGGTAGTTGAATTTTGTTAGCCTCGAGAACAAATTCGGACTTTAATGCTCAGATAACAACAACTGACGTTTGAATATAATACATCTGTCAGTGTAATTAATGTTGCCATTATTGCATGTAAATTCCAAATAATCAAAGGAATACATAGTTGAATGCTTATGTGCACAAAACTACTTGTATAAAAAGTCCCCTTGCTAGTGCTTTGTAAAATCTTATTGTTTTTAAGCCATGATAACCGATCGGTCTCTTTAATACCATTGTCAAATAAGTTATGTTCCATGTTCCATTAGAAACACAACTTTACAAATATAGGTTTGGCGTGAAGATATGTCGGTTTCAGTGACTTTCTTTACAAGCCAGTGGCCTTCCATTTGGTATGAATTGCTTTACTTGATAAAATTAGATAATATATAACAAGTCATTTGAACGTCGGATTTTCATATTATGTTAGAAATGACCCGTAGATCATAAACATGTTTAGTCTCAGTTTAACTTTAGATCTCGTGTTAACAAGACGCTTTTCGAAAAATAACATTTAATTGGCCGAGTGTTAAAGATCTATCTCAAACTCGGTAACATAGTTTCACCATGTCCAGCTCTGACTGATATCTTGCCTTTCCGTCTCTTTTGGACACAAGTATTAGAGTGTTACCGAAGAAGGCAGACGAGATTTACAAAACTAGAAGAAAATAGTGAAAGTGTAAGTAGGCCTGGAAATATCATTAAACTGTATTGTTCTCATTCTAATTTTTTTTTTTTTACACACAATCGTTCCAGAGCGCTTTGATGAATGAAGTAAAATCAAGATTAGGCAGACGAGATTTACAAAATCAATACTTTTGAATTATTAACAGTCACTGCAGTCATATCTTGCACATTGAAACAAAGCGGGCAGAACGTGTGAATCTTAATTAACAAAGTTGACTATGGATAGATGAGATTTTATTTATTTCGGATAATTTAAAATGAAATAACAAATGTCAAAAACTAAACTTTATTGTACTAAAACAGAACAAGATTATATAAAATTATGTTTTAAAAATTATGTTTAGACAATATAATATTCTGTTTCTTAGGATAGTTTTACGATATTACAGCTTTGTACAGTATTGAATATTCGACGTAATTATTATATTACTCGGGTACTTTCATAAACATAATAGAACTATGAAACTACACGATAAAAACGGACAGCAATAATTTGAGGCGGTTCAAAAAAAAATTTTTTTAAGTGGACGGAATAGTGGACGGCGAGGGCCAAAGAAACTCCTGCAGTTTTTTTAAAGCATTTCCAGGGCAGAAGCCTAACAATATAACTGTCACGAAAACGTGCAACAGAAAACGTTACGGTTCCCCATCTCCAATCCCACTCGTATTTTGTCTCCATTTCTCCTTTTAAGGTGCCATTGAAATATTGGCTGAATTAACTTTGCCAATAAATGTGCCGCTATATTCGAGATTACCTTTGATTTTAATTATATGATATTTAGATTTATTTAATTCAAGAAACATTTTATACCAAGTTTTGACCTTTCGTCTTCCAATTTCAAGAATTTTGTTATTGAGCCATACCTATAAAACATCGAACCAGTCTATAAATCACATACTACAATCACGGCGTACACTGACAAGCAAATGAATCGGTTACATTCAATTCCGATATGAATGGTCAATGATAAAATATCAGCCTTTTCTTCTATTGATCGACCAATATTTTCACATTTAGGCAAGTTTAAGCTCTGCATCCTTCCGTGCATTTTTTTGGGTACCGTTTTAGTTTTAAGGTTTAAATATTAAGCCTAAAAGGCATGGTGTTTTTTTTCTTCTCAAAATAGCAATGAACGATGAATTTGAAATTACGGTTTCTCTAGTTTTACACTTGCTCATAGTCGACTTCATATAGTACCAAGGGACACGATCATAATACTATTTCAATTCTGCTAAATTGAGTTGTCTCCCTTTATACACTGCTACAATCGAATAAATATTTTCGAGAAGTAAACATGCGAATGTCCCTATATTTTATGATCCCCTGAACTGTAATTACTCTGGCAAATTTCGGATGCACCAGCATGGTGAAAACTACCGGTACCACCACGACGTTATCCAAATATCGATCCAGCGGTGTCATACTATGTCTTCTAAATTATATCGTTCTTGTGTTTTAATCGTATATTTTTACATTTCAACGGTAGGTTTAGCAGTAACTTCAATATTACCAAAAAGCCATAGTAGTAACATTACCGTTGCGACGTAAACGTATGAAATACATCGTTACACCAATAAAACATACCGCTGCGATACGAAAATGATACCGTCAAACAGATATTTGAGTATCATTATAGTAACATAAATGCAATGAAATATGAATACGTTTGCAATGACACCAGCGTGGCAAATACCTGTACAGCAATCAATATTTCGTTTAAACGGTAAACATTCATGTTGTATCTACATAAAGTAACATTTAACGATACATCGGTGCAATGACATTTACATACTGTCGCAGCAGTAAGGTAGTTTTGTTATTTGTTAAAATTTAAAAAGCTTGTTAGCTTCACTATTTGATGTTGCTTTTTTAAAAAGATAGACGTGTAACAGAAAATATTTTGTCCTTGGGGCACGAATTTTGGCTAAATTATTTCGAAACATTTTGTTTCTAAAATTTAAATTCCCCTAGGTTTGGGATTTTAATTCCTAAATATTATTTTAGAACTCTTTAGTGAAATAAACATGCTTCTTTATTTTACAAATGGCATCAAAAGTGGATATATTTCTTTTAAATCCTATTCAGGAACAATTACACTGTTTGAGAAAGATGAATTGATTCAATTTTCCACAAAATATGATCTTTCTGAAGCAAAAGATTCTTTAACGAAGCAATAAATAACAATTGTTTTGGTCCAGTATTAGGTGCGGAAAATGTTTGGGATTAATGTGTTTTGATTTTAATCAATACATCTGTATCCGACTCTGACATAAAAGAAAAGAAATTAAAATTAAAATACAATATGAAATTAGAGTGACGAAAGCTGTAACTTCAGAAAGATAAATAAGACAAAAAATGCATTTACAGAAAGAGGAGCAACAGATGCAAATGCAATTACAGGTGTCGTGCTGCTGCACTCCATTTTGGGTAAGAGAGTGAGGTCGACGAACTGCGCAACTCGTCCTCACCTAAAACAAAGTCTTCGCGCAAGTCATTCTTGCCATACACCCTTTCCATTTCATCACCCACTAGAGTGCTGTGGTACCAGGCAAACGACGAAGCGGCAGGTGTGGATAAATTGTCAGCAGTAGCCACAAACCTGCACATAGGCGGCTCATGCATGGATCAGCAGTGAGGTATGGACGTCCACTGAGTGACTGAACAACGGCATTCAGGAAGGCACTGTTCACCTCCCTGGCATGTGGAAGGGGATAGAATAGGTGCTTGAACATTGCTTGCTCTAAATCTCTCAAACAATCATATCACGGAATACGGAGAACCTACTGCAGCGGTCAAAATACAAAAAGAAAAGGTGGAGTGTTCCTCTTACACTTGCAATATGCGCACCTTACTGGACAGAGATCATGCGGAAAGCCCCAGAGGAAAACCGCCCTAATAGAAACAGAGCTTTGAGCGAGAACCGGCTTGCATGAGAAGGCGAACTCTGTGAAATGGGCTCAGGATACAATTTCTTTTAGAGCGGAAGAGGACGTGAAAAGCACCGTAAGCTGGTGACGGCTTTGCAGTGAACACAGCACTGATTGGCCAAGAGAGTAAAGGACAGACTAGTGACAATGAAACTGTCCTGATTGTCCCAAAAGCAACCACCTTACCATTATCAGATGCTATGATCCAACCATGACCAACACAGATGAAGTGAAGGCCAAGTTCTGTGAGGATCTTCACTCCATGATTGATGACATTCCAATGGCACATAAGCTCGTTATTTTTGGCGATTTCAAGGCAAGACTATGCTGTGATCACGTTCCATGGGATGGAGTGCTAGGATGGCACGGAGTTGGTCACTAATAGCAACGGTCTACATTTGCTCCAGACTTGCGCCGAGCATGAACTGTTGCTCACCAATACAGTCTTCCTACTACCTACACGAAACCGGACGTCACGGATGCACCCTCGCTCTAAGCAGTGGCACCTCATCGACTACGTCATTGTCAGGTTGATGGACATGCAGGATGTGCACGTGACCAAGTCCTGGTGTGGCGCTGACTGCTGGACATCCCATCATCAAGCTTAACATCCGCATTCAGCTCAAAAGACGCCCACATGGAAAAAAGGCTCCTAAATGAATGAATACAACCAAGTTAAAATACACTAGTACGAAATAGTTTCTCGTGGATGCCCTTGAAAAATGTCTGAAATCCACTCCTCTCAACAATTAGACTATTGATCGATTGGGCGGCATTCAGACCTTTTTATGAGAAGTATTCAACTAATGGAAGTGTTCTTATTCAGGGAGTAGACTGCAACTTTGTTAATGTTCCTCGTCATTTTGTAAATTTGTCATCAGACTTAGTCTCAGGGCCCGTGACAGTCTGAACGGTATTGCTTTACCCGTAAAAGGCATTTATTTCTTACCAGGCAACCACCTAGCTCGATGTCTGATTGTGGTTAATCTACTTGTAATTTACAAGACTTGTTAGGATCAGAAAATCGATCCCGTTGATAAAGAATTTCCTGATTTACGCCAAGCTTGTACAGTTGCTAGAGGTATGGCAAAGAAAGCTCTTGAGAATGATATTTATCAGGGACGTATTCCTTTATCTGACATATGTATTGATCAGGCTTTGGATTATGTCATTTTACTCCTTGTTTTTATCAATCAAAGGGTATTGATCACAATGATCATCCTTTATCTATTTATTCTCTTTATTCTAATCATGATGTCAAAACGAAAATCACTTGTCATCGAACAGGAAAAAGATATTGAAATCTCGTTGTTTCATAGGGCCATTAGTGAAGCTGAAGCTACAGTAATACCTGTTTTTTTATTTCATTAAAAAGTTGATCTTTACGAGGTAATGGAGACCTCTCGATGTACGTGTTGGTGACGTGAGATCAGAAAACTATCAGATTGTAGTTCCAAAATCGTACATACAGGAAATATTTAGTCTGCCTCTTGAAACTCCTTGGCCTAGTCATTTGGATTAATAAGGCTTATCACAAGATCTTGAATGACTTCTATTGGCTGAAAATTAAAAGTAGTGTTTGTAAATACTGTAGATCTTCTCACACATGTCAAATGGTAGGAAAACCTAATAAGAAGATTCATAAGTTTCATCTGCAATCTACTCTTGCATTTGACAAACCATTTAGCAGAATATTGGTATATTATATTTGGTCCCATACCTAAGATCAAGTCGGATAACCAGTATGTGTTGCCAATAATATGCGGGTCAACAAGATTCCCAGAGGCAATTCCTTACAGTTTTGTTTCTTCAGTTTGGCCCTTGCAAATCTGTGCAATTTATTCAAAGATCAAATATTAGGTTTGGAATTTTCCAGCTAATTATTCTTGAATTTGGCATGCAGCAATTCAAGTCAAAAGTGAAATTATAGTTTAACAGAACTACAATGGAATAACGTTGAGTCACTCTTCACTCGGATGCGAGGAGGTCGTGCGTTCGGACCACGGCTGAGTCTTACCAAAGACTTCTACAAATGGTAATAACATCTGCCTCGCTAGGCTCTCAGCATTAAGAAGTTAGAGTTAGGACTGGTCGGTCCGTGTCAAGATAATGTGACATGACACATGTTGGCGACATGATGCCCCAGTGCTAGACATCACTTTAAACTGCCACACTGCAGACATTGTAGCGATATGTCTGGAAAATTGTTAAAGCTACGTTAAAAATCTAAAACAGAAACATTCATACACATTTATTTCTTTGTTGCAACACACACACACACGCACGCACGCACGCACGCACGCACGCACGCACGCACGCACGCACGCACACACACACACACACACACACACACACACACACACACACACACACACACACACACACACACACACACACACACATACATACATACATACATACATACATACATACATACATACATACATACATACATACATACATACATACATACATACATACATACACGTTTATTTCTCTGTTACAATTATTTTCAAGCGATACATGATCAACAATGTACTTTTTCTTTTGTTCCAGGAATAAAGATTTGTAATTATATCCAAAGGCTACATGTCTCTTGTTAGATATTCAATTTCTGTCTTTCTTTCGTTGTTTGCAGTTTTCCTTTTTCTTATGTATTTCAAGATTACTTTCCCTTCTTATTCGTTTATATCGAAAAATAAATATATCGTTATTAAAAAGAACTTAAACTAATATGTTACCATGGTGACCAGTAATATATCATTTTAAAAAATTGGACTTTTATATTGTGTGCGACGTATTAATTACTCTATGTAAAAGTTTTATCTAGCACAGGCTGTACTAATCCAATTAAATGCACGCAAATTAGTATCATCTTATCATTATAAATATTTAAGAATTTTGGATAAAATATGTCACTTTTCGATAAACAGAATTAAAGTAATTTTGATGTACAGTGTAGTTTTTTTTATTTTTTTTTTAGATGATATCATCTAGAATGTACATTTCACTCTTGACTGAATACTTTTTTTATTATTTATGTGTACCGACTGTTTCACTAGCTAATTAAAGTAATGAGAGACATGTGTAATTATTATCATAGGAAGTTTACAACTACCTTTTGTGTTTTATCTGCTTTTACGGAATTTTAGACAACTGACTTTTTCCCCCCATTTGCATTCTAATTACACATCATAACTAAACACGTCATAATTTTTTTCAGTTCAACTTTTTATGTTTCCCACTGTGCGTGACAAGACTTGACGAGATTAATCTTACCTTATACTACAACACCGATCATACTTCACGTTTGTTGGACATGCCACTTCACATTTTTTAGGCCAGAAACTCCAGACTAATTACATACTGAATATATGTAAGCATTTAATATATGTCTTCCGTATTAAAGTTACAATTATAACTCCGGATATATATATATATATATATATATATATATATATATATATATATATATATATATATATATATATATATATATATATATATATTTTATATTATAGCAACTGTGTTGTGTGTAAGTCATAACTTATGCTAACTAAAAGTAATTATAACTACTTTTTTCAGTTTATCAGTTTAAACTTTAGGATTACAGTCATAATCTAACGAGGTTTCGAGTAATGTTAAGAGTTTAATTTTTCAGTCCCAATAATAAAATCTTTTAAAAGGAGCCGGATATATATATATATATATATATATATATATATATATATATATATATATATATATATATATATATATATATATATATATATATATATATATATATATATGTAAAGAAAGGTTATAAAAGATATCCATAGCGATTAAAATTTACCCTCGGACATTTAGAAATGAATATTGTCGACCTAAATATGAACTCAATTTCATTGAATATGTTCGCTCCGTCGGTCCGTCTCTGTCCCGTCCGCTTTACTTAAGAACCATGGTAATAGGGAATATGATAGACATGTAAAGAGGAGTTAAACAGACAACTGTATATAGTATTTACTTATATGATTAAGGGAACCTTATGTTGCGGATATGTGTAATTTAATTGTATGATTAGGAGTGTCTTATCTTGCGGATAGGTGTAATTTAATTATATAATTAGGAGGACCTTATCTTGCGGATAGGTTTAATTTAATTATATGATTAGGAGGACTAAGTTGCGGATAATTTTAATTTAATTTTATAATTAGGATTACATTATGATGCGGATAGCTATAATTTAATTATATAATTAGGAGGACCTTATCTTGCGGATAGGTGTAATTTAATTATATAATTAGGAGGACCTTATCTTGCGGATAGGTTTAATTCAATTATATGATTAGGAGGACTAAGTTGCGGATAATTTTAATTTAATTTTATAATTAGGATTACATTATGATGCGGATAGCTATAATTTAATTATATAATTAGGAGGACCTTATCTTGCGGATAGGTGTAATTTAATTATATAATTAGGAGGACCTTATCTTGCGGATAGGTTTAATTTAATTATATGATTAGGAGGACTAAGTTGCGGATAATTTTAATTTAATTTTATAATTAGGATTACATTATGATGCGGATAGCTATAATTTAATTATATAATTAGAAGGACCTTATATGCGGATAGGTTTAATTTAATTATATGATTAGGAGGACATTATGTTACGGATAGGTGTAATTTAATTATATAATTAGGAGGACATTATGTTACGGATAGGTTTAATTTAATTATATAATTAGGAGGACATTATGTTACGGATAGGTTTATTTTTTTATAGTCTGATATTTACTTTTGTTCAAGTCATATTAGTGCTATAATATTCGACCAGTTCACGACTTTACTAATTTCTTGGTCGTTTCTATTTTCAAGATAGAGTGTACCGTAATTAAGCTGATTACATGTCTCTAGCATTTTTCAAGAACGTTCTGACCCTGAAAATTACGAGTATTGTTTTTTCTTATGTTCCGCCCACGTAAAGAGACTTTAATTTACATGAATTGAATGCAGTCCAGTCTGTCGAATGCATACAATACATTTCACAACTTTTTATTCAGACTTTTTAACAGTTGAAAATTAGATTTATATTCTCCTTGAATTGGTTTTTACAAAATGTTATAAAACTTTCAGAGAAGTGCAAGTAATTTCATGCTGTGAAATCTACTTGAATTATCATACATTTGCACGACAAGCTATCGGGGCGATTTGCTGAAGAGGAAACCAAATAGAATCTACGTAACATACATTTCGTAATATGGTCTTGTCGAAACGTATACCAAGGATTTCGCTTCATTCGAGTGGGTTTTTCGCAAACGAATAGTAGAAAATGTTGCATGTCAATATTGAACTCTCGCGAGAAAAAAAATGGTAAGTGTTGCGGCCCTTATGCGTGGCTACTTTCGCTATCGTTGTTTATATTAGGACTTTACAGGGAAGCGAATTGCAAAAGACTGCTAAATATTCTCTATGTGTAATATTTTCTTATGTGTAAGTTTATGTGTTTGTCTGTGTGTGTGTGTGTGTGTGCGAGAGAGAGAGAGAGAGAGAGAGAGAGAGAGAGAGAGAGAGAGAGAGAGAGAGAGAGAGAGAATAGGTAGATGGAGTGATAACAATCAAAGTCACAAAATATTGAAGTCTCTGTGTATCATTACCAGGGTTTAAAAAGTGTTTCGTTCACATATTTATTATAAATAAGTTTTTTGTGTATATATGTGTTCTGAAAACCTCCTCTAAGAATATCAAGCACACTAAAGGGTTATTTCGGCAATGAAATCTGTTTCTGATGCAAGTCTTTAGATTTTTGTATCCTAAATACTTGTACTGTAAACTTCTAAAACTCTAAAAACAGCGTAAACTCTTACGTTGTCCCGCTCAGTTCTTTATTACACTAGATAAACTTGTATGAATCAGTAGTATATTTATGACATGCTATGATTACGCATTATCGGTATCGCATGGTGAAATACGTCTTCTGAGATGCTACAAAGAAATAAGCACTCAATGAAAGCTGTTGCCTTTATTTCGTACATATGGAGTATTCCTAATATTGTAATGTATCATTCTACACTTTCAACTCAACCGTTCCGGTGACCTAGTGGCTAGAGCGTCTGACGCGGATGCCGGAGGTCATGGGTTAGATCCCCGACTTACATAAATGGTGTTCAAAATTGCCTCGCTTGGCGCTCAGCATTAACAGGTGAGTGCTGTGACTCATCGGCCTAGAGTCAGGATAATGTGACTGGATGGGATACCATGCCACCTCTCTGAGGCACGATGTCCCAGTGCTAGACATCACTATAAACTGTAACATCGTAGCGATATGACTGAAACATTGTTAAAGCTACGTTAACAAATCGAACTCACACACACAGTCACTTTCAACGAGGACCCCCCCCCCAAAAAAAAAAAATGCACTACTCTCGACAAGTTTCGTCTTAATTCATCAAAATTATAAAAGTATAAAATAAATAAGAATTCAATATAATTATTCCAGTAAACTCTTGCTTTTGTTAAACATACATACTGCTTTAGTTTTTGTAATCGTCGAAATCGTATCAGAGCGTGAACAATTTACATGCATGCATGCATGCATGCATGCATGCATGCATGCATGCATGCATACATACATACATACATACATACATACATACATACATACATACATACATACATACATACATACATACATACATACATACATACATACATACATACATAAACACACACACACACACACACATATATATATATATATATATATATATATATATATATATATATATATATATATATATATATATATATATGTGTGTGTGTGTGTGTGTGTGTGTGTACGTGTGTGTGTGACATAACTCATTTAATATACCCGTGAAATCTGCCACTGATGGCCTTAACTAAATGAAGGAAATTACTAACGAAATCGATTAGAAAGAAAAACTCTGTTTAAATATACTTTCAATATATTTACAATAAAAACTATACAAACATTGAATACTTTATACAGTGCCTTAAGACGAAGTTTTATTTAAGAAGTAACACGAGGTGATGAGTTAAGAAAAATAATTGCCCATGTGAACATCAAGTTTTAAGGATAGTAGTCGATCAGCTTCAAACTAGTGTGTATATCCGAATTTCCAGAGATTAACTCCGCCAGAACCACCAGAGCTTGCGCCGGCTGCTGCACCAGCTGCTGCACCTGAGCCAGATTTAGATGACCACTTTTGGCCAATGACGACGCCACCGGGTGAGCTTGATCCGATCACGACTCCACCGGCTCCGCCTCCACTCTTAGAAGTTCCAGTAGAGACTCCGGTTGCAGCACCAGTAGACCCCCAGCCAGAAAGCAGACTTTCCCATAGGGATAAACCACTTCCTGACCCAGAACTTGCTTTCGCTGCAGCTCTAGCTGAGGCCCCTGTATCTGACGACTGATATTTCGTTCCTCTTCTTCTTGCTGCTGCCGCTGCTGCTGCAGATGCTGCCGCGCTATCAATAATCCCATCTCCAGCACCAGCACCTGCACTTGCACCAGCATCCACACCCTCACCTGCCCATCCCCCTGATGTGGCGCTACCGCTGGAAGCAGCTGCGACTGCAGCGGCAGCGACGGCTTGGTCTCTATCCAAATCTAGATCGAATACATCAAGATCAGCGCCTGCTTCCACCAACATTTCAGCCAGGTAATCGAACTCTGGATCGTCAAATTTGAGATCGATACCATCAAAATCCATGCTAAAGTCCTCGCCTTCGCTATCATCACTATCGTCATCACTGTCATCACTGTCTTCTTCACTGCTTTCACTTTCGCTTCCGTCACTGCTTTCACTTTTGCTTTTTTTTTTTGAGTCACTTTCGTCACTACTGCTCCAGTCGTGGTCCCAGCTCTTATCCCAATCCTTGCTATTGAACCAGTCGTCTTTAAAGTCTTCCCACCAGCTTTCGGCGGTGGCTTTAGCTTTGGCTTTAGCTGTGGAACCAACGGTATAATCTACGCCACCGCTGACGTCAACGCCACTAAACAATCCACCACCTCCTCCTGCCGCCGCCGCCGCAGCTGCTGCCGCTGCTGCTATGGCATCGACATTGACACTACCACCTCCTCCTACTGCTGCTGCTGCAGCTGCTGCAGCTGCTGCTGCAGCACTGGCTCTGGCACTACCTCCGCCGGTAGCTCCCCAATCCCACCCCCAGTTCCATTCGTCATTATCAGAACTGTCGTCATCGTCACCACCGGTACCAAAACCAAAGTCGAAACTAACAGGAATACCTGAAATATACAAAGCATTCTTGCCAGTTCTGTTAAACAGAGAATGTAGAATTTAAAATAAATTATAAAATAAAACTTCGCCATCTTACCAAAACAGCTGGCTATGAATTATATTTAGGACTAAAGAACTGCAGTGTAAATCTAGCCTTGATCTCAGCTTTCAGTAGTTACTAGAGATCGGCGGAGAACAACAAGCTCTATTTTATTGACTTGAACTATACGTAACCTTATCTAAAGCAATACATTGAAATTATGGAATATTTTTAGGCAATGAAACGTAATAAACTAGAAAGTGGATATCTTTAAATGTTATAAAGTCCACTTCACGCGTGAGATACTCAATTCTCAAGTTAAGTGAGACAAAATGACATTGAAACTTACAAGGTCTTGCGCAAGTAAAATAAGCAAACGATATCTTTATTTTTCCTAAAGTTAATAGCATGATTTTCCTGCCGAAACTCAGCAAATGTTTATAATTCATTTATAATGCAATTTTTAAAATAAATTAACTTATTGTGAATTAAAGACAAATGTACTTAGAGACTCGTTAGACTGTGCCTTCATTAATATTATAGGGTTGTTGTTAAGTGTAACAGTGAAACGATTGACGCTCTCTTTCCGTCCCAAGATATCTTTACAAAACATACATACATAAACAAAACATAAATGAATCTTGTTACTACAATCTATATTTTTAATGTATAAGCTGATTTTGCCTCAGTTTACCTTGCTTGAAATGATCAGTTTGGAAAAGGTCCAATGGTGGAATGATATAGCGTTATGATAAATTATGTAATCGACAGCACAACCTTCCGTGAAGAGTATTTTTTCTTCACCTTTAAGATAGCTATTTTAAACAACATGAAAACTCATGTATCCAAAAACAGTCAATAGAACGGGGCAGAGAGGGAAAAAATAATATATATGTTAAAGCTATAGACCTTTCCAGGAAACTGGGCTTATTGGCTACAAGTCTGAGATAAGACACTTGACTTGATAATTAATCTTCTCCTTGCTCTCATCATCGTCATAATTTACCATTCTTCTTATTCGTAGTTTTTAATAATAATAATAATAATAATAATAATAATAATAATAATAATAATAATAATTATTATTATTATTATTATTATTAGTAGTAGTAGTAGTAGTAGTAATAATAATAATAGTAGTAGTAGTAGTAGTAATTGGTGTTGTAGTAGTAATAGCAGTAGTAGTATGTTGATGATGAAGGTGATAATAACGATAAATACAACGGCTATGATGACGATGACGACGACGACGATGATGATGAAGGTGATAATAACGATGAATACAACGGCGATGATGATGATGATGATGATGATGATGATGATGATGATGATGATGATGATGATGATGATGATGATGAACACAGCACTGTAATTGTTACTGTTCATTTTCATACCTCCTCCAACACTTGCGCTTGTCCCAACGTTTATTGAACAGCTACAGTCTACGTCGCTGTACACTGTTCCTATGGCACAATGCAGGCGTCTCCAACCAAACCCAGGCACGTATTGCTCGAAAGAATTTGGGTCACCATGAACGCCTCGCAGATCACATGCTGAAACAGGTAAAATTTGTATTCGTATATGTTGTTGTTGTTGTTGTTGTTGTTATTGTAGGGTTTAGCGCCATTTTTCAGCACACGATAGGTTATATATGGCGGCCAGTATTATTGGTGGAGGAAGAACCCGGGAAAACCCCTGGAAAGAACCACCTACCCACGAGAAGCTACTGGCAAGCTTTCTCATATAACTACATTAGCTGAATCTTAGACTCGAACAGCGCTTTAGACCACTCGGACACTCGGGGCCCCACTAGTATAATATGACATTATGCGTTCATTACATTTATTTTAAAAGTTAAGCATGCATTGTAGTGACTAATTATTTTTTGTTTTCTTTTTTCCCTGTAATTTAATCTTAATTTGTATTTCACCAATAGCTTTAGGAAGGATCCATAAGTATACAATCAATAGTCAGTTCTTAAAATTAGAACATGAACTTGCTTCTGTAATTGACACTAATGCTTTTCTCGTACGTCTGACTTTGTGTTAAGTTTTAGAGCCATTTTGACATTGTGCTTTTAGCATGGAGATTAACAAAGCTGACTGAGTGACTGACGTCACAGAAATTAATAACAAGCCTGGTCTGGTTAACTTATGGGCAAAATATAGGGACCTAATGGCTGAATATTATTTTTATAACAAAATAGTTTAGACAACCCCTTATCTAACCTAGTATGTATTTCCCTTCCCAAAAACATTCGGGATTGTAAGAATATACTTTGAAACTGCCTGAAGAGAGTGCATTATGATCAAGCTAGAACGAGTCACGCGTCTTGGAATGAACGATGTTACTGTTATCAAAATCGTTTCATTTGTAAATCAATCGGTGTCCTGTTTACTGGTTTATAGCGGTGAATGGTAAACTTAATATAGCATAAGATGACGAGTGTGACTTTTCCATATTATAGTTAATAAGATTTAAACAATGTTTGCTGAGGTTATCAAAGAAAGTACATCTACCACTATATATTGTTCACAGTAAAGGCTAATAACAACACCAGTAGTATATTATCTAGAAAAGTCACAATATTATCGTCATATACTCACAAGCTCTGTAGTTTCTTATTGTGCAAAGCAGGTGTTCAAACAGGGTACAGTTTGTTTTTGGGTTACATTTATGATATCAGTGTGTGTGTGTGTGTGTGTGTGTGTGTGTGTGTGTGTGTGTGTGTGTGTGTGTTGGAGTGAGGTACTTAAAAAAACGTTTGTCCTCCATTTAAACCATTCCATCCTATTCTGTGTCTTCATATATCAACAACTTGTGGCGTTCTTCTGATATCAACAGCACGTGACTGTGTTCTACTATTGATAATTTGTGACTGTGTTCTACTTGAATAAAATTGCATTTAAACATAAATTTGGAACCGGAAACTCCTTTCATGATATTGTTTCTTTATGGTGACTATTGTAATAATCATGGTGTATAAATACAATGTGATGGTACGACATGATTTGTAGGTCTCTTTTCTAAAGACTGAAGGAGCTGTCGATCCGAATACAAACGAATATGAGAAAATGGAAATTACACTTTATTATCTCCTTTAGATCCCTCAATCCACTTCGTCCTTGTTGTTTTAAACGTCTTTTTCTCTTACCGTTCGTTTTGCTGCTGTTTATAATTAAAACAGGAGAAAATCAACGGCAGTGAAAACAACGCCTATGGGGTGTCAATGTTCTTCTGAACTTTTCTGACCGATGAATATCCCTCCGTATTGTACGTGCATTTATTCTTCCGTGAAATCTGCAGTTCCTTTAAATACATTAGTGCCGATGCAAAGAGTCAGTGCCATACCATGCCGTGTAAGTAGTTCTTTTGCAAAGGGTTCCAAAGTAATGATACATTCCATCTTTGAACGAAAATCGTCATCACAAATAGATACAAACTGAAGGAAAAATGTTGATCAATTGTATAAAAAAAATGTCAGTCTTCACCCACCTTATAATGCAGATGTTTACTGTAATATTTATCCTACCAGAATTTGTAAACAAACGAAATACGATGGTCTCTCTCTCTCTCTCTCTCTCTCTCTCTCTCTCTCTCTCTCTCTCTCTCTCTCTCTCTCTCTCTCTCTCTCTCTCTCTCTCTCTCTCGTTTCCATATACACAAATAAACAAAAATGACCATGTCAACCAAGCTGCTGAAAACCGCGTCAGAGAATTTAAGAAATGCAATAAACGACAAAGCGTTGCTGCTAAAACCTATTGTCTGTGTCTTGATCAATGAATTGTCGACTTCTTACCTGCACGAACCTGAGAAACTCCAAATAAGACGGACAAAATCAAAAGTCTGACCATGTTTCTACACTCTGGTGGTCCACTGTGGTCTGCTTCAATGAAAAGGAAGGCGAATTTAAGAAAAAGAAGACGAGCGACTTTAACTCCGTCTCATTAATTTTATCATATCCATCTACAATGCCGTTTCAACCCAAAGCAGAAGAATGTAATAAATATCAGTTAGCAAACAATAAATCTCCATCTTGTTAACCAGATATTAAATTCAACATAAAGCCTATTTCTGCGAGGGGTGGGGGCTGTGCAAGAGGGCGTTCCACTCCGGGTGACAGCCAGAAAATAAAAAAAAGGGGGGGGGGGCATCGGGATAGTTAAAATACTAGTATAAGTTTTCAAACCTATATTCGCCAAAGTAAAAGTTATTTCTGATTTTCTTATGATAGCACTGTACTGTTTAAAAATCTACTTGCAAACATAATATATTGTTCTGTGTGTGTGTTTACATTTTAAAATTATTTGTCGGGGTACAAAAGGAAGGATCTGTCCCAGGTACCCATTAATTTGAGGTACGTCCCTGCTGAGAAAGGAAAATATCACCATCTATGCACCGCAATGAATAAATCCAAAATAGCTCCTCAATAAGAAAGATACCATAGCTAAATCAACTTTATCCAGTTTTGGGGAGTTCGTATTTTATTTAATATTGATCTTATTCATTTCTAACAGTTTTTTTTCAGCGCCCCTTATTGCAACTTAAAAATGCATGTATCTGTCATATATTTAAAATATCACAAAATTAAGGTGTTTAACCAAAGTCAAGAATGAAGTCTCATAGAAGTAGGGGCAAAAAGGGGGAAAACGTAAGCGTACAAATTATATTAGTGAAACAAACTAATATTGTTAACTTGCTAGTGTTACAAGTATTTCTAAATAAGCGCCATACTTAATAGACCATGATAAATCAATGTAATATTCTTATTCTTAACAGCACATTGCCTGCTGAAGATAACAGCCACTGCACCGATAACAATTACAACACATAATTAAATTCGTACAAATTAATAAATGTTTAACCTCCACAAATAATTAGTCACTGTAAAATGTGCCATTATCATTAGCCGTAAGATAAGAATAAAAGCGTCTTCTCGTGATGCAATTATTCGTCCTTGACTAATGCCCCATTGCAAGCAAGAAACTTTTGAGAGATCTGACAAAAGAATATGTACCATGAAGAAAAATAAAAAATCTTTGCGACTAGAAATTTGATTGACTAATGAAAATAAATTATCTTTCATCGTCAACTTCTTTTGGTTAGAAAATTTGTTGATCATATGTTGTTTTTGATCATCACCTCTGAGTATATAATTTGTATACCTACCTTATACATGCTGTAGTTTTTATTTTTTATTTTTCGTTTCGTAAAATAAATTACTTTTGATTCATGCTGGTTAATATCTATTCGGTCATAGCAGACGACAAATAATTACAAACGGAACACAATTTTCCATAATTGTTTTGGTAGACAAATATAGAAAAATCAACATCCACGTACTTAAGAAAAATATGTATTTATCTAAATTAATAATGATCAAGTGTAATTTTGGGTTTCATTTCTTTATTTTCGTAGATCGTTTTTAATCGTCCATCCTTTTGTTCTTTTACTTTAGCTTTGGGTATTTTGTTGTTCTTTACGTGAATCAATAACTAATTCAGAATCCTTTTAACCAGTAATGTTATAAAAACAAGTTGCATTTAATATTTTCTTTTCAAAAAACGATTTTGTTTATTATAACATCTCTGATATAATCCTGTATTATATATGTTATGCATTAATTCGAAATATAAATTTGAAGTCGGAACAAACAGTGATGTAAAAGATCCACCCACGGGAAATGTGATGTTATTTTCATTTTTCTATTTATCTGGTATTTTTACCATCACCTATTCTGAGAGATGTTCGAATTAAGTGGTAACAATAAATAATTTGGTTTTATGTTTGGAATGATTTTGATAGATAATTTAGTAAGTGAATCTCAGATTCAACATAAATTTATAAAATGAAATTAACTGATGCCAGAGGGTGTTTAAAATGTACTTACCAATGTAGTCTACCACCAGCTGTTTAAAATGCTCCGAAATAGACTTTTGAGTGCAGAAGCGATAAAAGAATTTTAATTTTATATTCAGACCTTTGTCTCTACGTGTCGCGCGCTATAATTGGCCGCTCTTAGTGAACGATGAAAGCTCTTCTTCTATTTGCTGTTTTTCAGTCACGGTATATTTCTGATGATACTAACTAATGAGCTCTTGTGAAATGGACAACACGAATTGCCATGGTTACATGGGCGTTGCATTGCACAAAACGTCACGTACAACTGAGACGGGAATATAGAATCGTTGTCACATCGTGTCTGCAGACTAGGATATAACGTGTGTGGTGGGAATTTATAATGACATGCCGGTTGTGAAGGATACACTAATTATGAAATTAATAGACTTTAAAAACACTTTATTAACGTAAATTCAGTTCAAGTTTAAATTAAACCACCGATGTGTAGCTGTACATTCATTTATATTACCATTGGTAGTTTAAAGAATTTTTTAATAAAAAATATTGTGTCGAATTCTCTTAAAATAGAATAAAAATGAATTCAAATGTTTAATTTTTAGATTATCTTCTCAGACGGCCGCCGCCATTTTTTTAGGACCATTAATACTAATATGCTTTAAAGAATTTATGAGGCGGGGGCGAATTGCCATGTGGTCTAAAGTGATCTCCGTTACGGATCACTACCATCAAATCTCTGTCTGATGGATTCGAGTCTCGGATTTGGCCAATGTGGGTATGTGAGAAAGCTTGCCATTAGCTTCTCATGAGTTGATGGTTCTTTCTAGGATTTTACATGGTTCTTCCTCCACCATTAATACTAGCTGTCATGTATAGCCTCTCGTGTACTGAAATTGACGTTAAACCCAACAACAACAACAACGAAGAATCTATCTGCATGTGTTTGATTACATGTATATCATGTCTTGTACTTATGCGGATCAAACTAATTAATTATTTTCATCGTTAGTTTTCCGAAATGCGCAATTTCTGAAAAAAGAGTTGCATCACATCAATCAATGAAAAGAAAAGCTAGAGAAGAGTGAAAGAAAATAACTTTATTGCCTCGCCCCTGGCAAATGGAAGCAACTTTAAGTAGTCAGCGTTTAAATTTGTTTTTACATGAGCTTTGTCTGGATTAAATTCCAGCTAACAATGCTAACAATAACCATAATTTATATATTAGGGATTTACGTATAATGATTAGACTCCCGCGTTTACTGACATTTCACTAAGACAAATTGCCAGCAATTGTTCACATTCAAAAGTTAAGAAAAAATAATCGTGTCTGCCTAAAAGTATGAAGGAACGATATGGAAGAACAAAAGCAAACTTACCAAATGTAGCTGTGAAAGGCAACTGTAAGCCACGCAAGACAAGTTTGTGTTAAACAATCGACCTGAGTTTACTTGAAATTGTTTCTGTGACATTTGGCTACTTAATGCTTTCATGATCATCTCCGAACTCGAAGGACAAACAACACGTGCTTGTTACATTAAACTAAACACTGAAATTTCCGGGAGTAGTAGGGAACTGTCCATAACATTGTCCGAATTCCGGTCCTATTTACGCAATGGTCCTTAACATTAAATACGCTGTACATTTAAATATAACGATTGTGCTCAAATATTCTTGCATTTTAGCAACACTTTCATTCCAGAGCCACATTTGGTCTTATATAGCCCGAGTAGAAAACGTGATCACTCTTACTCAGTTTTATGAACATATATCCGAAAGTTGTATCATGTCAATATAATATAAGAAGGAACATATAAACTTCTTCTTGTCATCAGTTTACGGCCTCAGTTGAGCGAAATACCAAGATGGATCTCAACATGCAAAATTTAGGTACAAAGGAACAAGTTTTAGAAGTCTTTTTTTAAATATTTATCTTAGAATCCAAATATATGTCCCTCTTCGTGGCTGTACACAAGTAAAGACCACATGAAATGAAACAGCAGGGAAATAATCAGTTATGTTGGGTATATCCTAGCGATGAAATGTATTGTCGTATATATTTAATGAAGAGATGGGTTCCAACGTACATGTATATTTTCTTCTTTGTATGGTCAATTTTCTACGAGGCACAATGTTCGAAAATTTGTGGCAGGATGAATGAACTACTGTTCTATTGTCACTTTTCAAACAAGAAGCGGACATTTCTGAACACGCAAATTACATCCGGCAGCTTTTATTCCTTCGTTTTGGGAGCAATGCATACGTAAAGCTCTTTTATTATAACAGAAAATGCACATAATGACACCTAATTGCCTGTCTGCAAGGTCATCTTAGACTTATGATATCCATGCACCTGCTGAAATTAACCCAAGCTATGTACTATGCAAAATATTTAAGAAAAGAATGCTGGTTGCATGCATTGTGTCGGTTTTTTTTTTCTTTCCATATATAATAATTTTCCTGAATTAGAAGAAATATTTATAGCTATGAATGAAAATAAGTGTACACATTTTAGATACATTTAACCAAGAAAACAAACCAATGACGAACGTTACTAACACATAATAGTCTTTCTTCATTATATCCCGTATTGGAGCATGCGCAAATACCATACTTCCTATAGTGGAATACGAGTATACGATGAACTAATCTTTAAATGAACAGGGATATAAGCAGCCTCGTGGTTGCGATATATTCTACAAGAGTATACGTAGCGTAATTTTATAAAAGACAAAAATGGATTCTTCCGGTTCCACTGTCTTCTGTCTGCTGAGGTCTAGTTTGCATTTAAGAATATGCCACAACTCTCAATTAGATTTATGTCCGGTAAATACATAATTCTCTGTTGCAATTTTTTTTGGCAATTAACTTACAACTCTTGTTTGCACTTTTATATGCAATTACGTCACAACTCTCATGTTCAGATTCGGTAGGCAATATAATAATAATATTAATGATGATGATGATGATGATGATGATGATGATGATGATGATAATAATAATAATAATAATAATAATAATAATAATAATAATAATAATAATAATAATAATAATAATAATAGTAATAATGAGGACTTTGTGTACGCCTAATCTTTAGAAGCTCTAAGCGCTTTACAACATCTATAACGATATGATTACAAAAAGACCCAATAAACATCATGAATTTAGACAACATAAAAAGATGCTGAAAATATTTAAGGTAGGAAACATTATTAGGCCTTTAAGTTTGTTCTTGCAGTCGAAAAAGGTTAGTTTTAAGAGCACTCTTAAAAGGGACCACTGTATCTTTATGTTTAATTTCATTGGGAAATTCGTTTCACGTTGCTGGGCTCTAATATGCAAAAGAACATTGTCCATATGATTCCGTTTTCATAGTGGGAATAATAAGTATATGATTGTCAGAAGAGGAGCGTAGGCATCTTGCTGGTGTGTACACATGGGTGAGGCCGGATAAGTATGTTGGACTGGAGTCCGTCAGTGAAACGTAGCACAAAGAACTAATTTTGTGTTTGATTATGGATCGAATGGATAGCCAGTGTATGGTACAGAACAGCGTGGAGTTGTGAATCATACATGGGAAATAGAAAATGTATACCAGACTCTTCCTTTTGCAAAAACTTCAATGAGTGCTATGAGTAAAATATGTGAGAAATGTTTTAACAAATGGCTAGATTTTGTTCAGTCGGTTTATTTGTATCAATGAAATTAATATTTCCACTCTTTTCTATAGGTAAAAATTTATTTAAAAAAATATGTTACAAAATAGGTTCTGAAATACATTGCATTTTTTGACTACACGATTGCTTATGTGGCTTATGCAAATCTCTCCTATTCTCGTTATGAAAGCACATGAAGGCGTATTGACACTCACGCATATATGTACCTACATTCATAAGTACACGTGTTCTCGATGCATTTTTAACCCAAGGCAACATTATAACTAAATTACTAAATCTTTCTGAATCATTTATTCTTCTCCCTTTTATTTGACAGCAGATATTTTGTAAACGTAATCTAATCTAATCATATTCTTGTCCTCAATACAACGTTCACTACATAGATTGGTTTTCTTGACGTTTCCATTTTATACGAGTGTGTGCGATTCGCATACAATATACTTACTCAATTTTGCTTTATTTATATGGTATGAAGTCTTATAAAATATATACAATTTCAAAATTACAAAATAATGATTGTATTTCCGATGGTAATAAAAAAGAACTAGTAAATTGTTTAACCGTATATGTGGAGTAACATTTTTAAATTTCTAGTCGTAAATGATTATTAGCATTAAGTATTATTTCCGATAGACGTATTATTTATTGATCTTTGCGCATGTATCTTCTATACCTGCAATTGATCATCGCGCAACCATATCCTATACCTGTATTTGGCCTGCATCTTGCATGCTGCAGTTAGATAAGAAATGTCACGAATGATAGAATAAGGTTTACAAAGCATTTCTTTTCTTCTAAATGTCAAAAATATCAAGAGATTAAAATGGAAATATTTTTGCAAACAATTGTTCTAAGTCCTCGAACCATGATTTTTTAGATCGTAAACCGAAACATATTTTGAGTCATATAATTTAAGTGAGCTGCGATTCGCCTGTAATTTTCACACAGGGATTTTGTTTCCATTATTTTGTCTTTTTCCAAAGTTAAAACTTTTTTTTCCAACAAATAAATTATGCAAACGACTCCGACAATTTTTAGAACGCCCCTTTCCCAGTCATCAGTTTTGCGTTTAATATTTTCATATTAATCATTTTTCATGTGAAGTAATTTCATATTAGAACTTTTAGCATCACATGTCAAACATTGTTACGTCTCTTCATATATTTCTATATATTTGTACGTATACATCTTCAGACTATAGTATTTTTTATTTTCTATCTGTAAATGAGTTAAATGTAACATATTGCCTTGTTTCTTTAATATTTTGTTAGATTGTTATGTTTAAAGATGATGCGCATTGTATGAATACTAATAAGTCTGATGTCATCTCTGCTAAACTAGGAATTAAATCTGTCACATAGTCGCTCATAGTGATTAATGCCGTAATTAGGAAAAGTGCATGTTGCGAAACAGCATATATTGTGAACTGAAGAAAGAAGGCGTTCAGTACGGGGTGTTTTATATATAGCTAGTATCACTTATACAACACACTCAATACCTGTATTAACGGTCTTGACGTCACGCGGTTCACGACAGACAGTGACTGAAAAATGAACAGTAGACATGATTTGCATTCAGTAAGTATGGGGTATGTAGGATGTAGAGGAAGCAGATAAATGGATATAAATAAATGCAGTCACGTGATTGTTGTTGTTGTAGTGTTTAACGCCGTTTTTCAACACACAATAGGCTATATATGGCGGCCATTATTATTGGTGGAGGAAGAACCCGGGACCCCCCCCCCCCAACGAACCACCCACCCACGAGAAGTTACTGGCAAGCTTTCTAACGTAACTACATTAGCCGAATCTTAGACTCGAACCCACGCAGACAGAGGTGAGGCCTAGCCCCCGCAGTCACGTGATATATATATATATATATATATATATATATATATATATATATATATATATATATAAAGCGTATGTCCGATATTGCATCTAAAGTACATGTACGCAGCCTACTTCAAAATTACTACAAAGATTTCCTCCCGTTTGTAATTCATTGGATTTAATACATTTTCCTTTATCCACAACTACAGTTTATGTTCAGTATACAAATTGAACTCTTTCTCGAATTTCCAAAACTTAGATTTCTGTAACCACTCGCCTAATGCGGTTAGAGGTAAGACACGTTTGTCATGACTGTACTGTTTGAATTATTTTTACTCTCCAATTTGTTTCTGACCAGGTCTATTAAGTTTTTTTTTTCATTGTTCAATTCGTTCTTTTCCCATGTACATCGATGTACTTTTTTATTCACCCATTTGCCTCCAATCATTGTCTAGTTGGTCTCTTACTAGGTACATTTATTTATTTGTTTATTTACTTTAGTACTTACATTCCTAATCTGTTTTTTCTCTTAATTAATTTGAACATTAACGACAGTCTACGTTTTAACTCTCCAAAAACAGAATCCGTCCTTGATTAAAATTTAATAGAATCGACACTTAAATTGACACTTCGAGGAGAAAGAATGCTGAAGAAATGTATCACTAAAACACATGCATCACAACTATCTATTTTCCGGAAACGAAGTGAAAACTCACGACACCGGTCTGACTTTATAAGATCATCACATCTATTTTCCGGAAATGAAGATGTTTAGTAATCGCGACGCTATAGCTGTATTCAGCAGGTTCCTAAAAATTGAAGAATTATATCTTTTCCAATTTATTTTACTTAATCTTGTTTTAAGTATCCTTTATGCTGCAGAGAGCCACCTTCTGCGCATAAAATATCAATCATTATTCTTTCCATTTAAGTCTTTACATTAGTGCACAGCAGGATACCAACCTATTCATTTCTTACTTTGAAAATAAAGTGGAGACAAGTGGAGAGAACTGGTCAGATGTTCAGTAGCACAGTGTCTCAACGACCACTCTAGGTCAATAGACTGATGATGATGATGATGATGATGATGATGACTTGTAAAATGCCTTCTGTAACATCTTATAGTACTCCTTTAGAAAAACAGTTATATTTCGAAATTTCTGCTTCGCCGTTGCAATGTATTGGCGCTCAAAAGTATAAGCCGTCAGGTAATCAAATAAATTAATCCAGACATCAGATCTGTTTCATTTTATGATGAATATTATTGCAGGTACCGCCTTAATTATTATGTAAATAAATAGTTTCGCTTAACATATGGTAATTTTTGTTAGGGAATTTCCTTCCTCGAAGATACTTTTGAGTGTTGTTAAAATAAAGCTTTTCGATCTTAATATTACATCAGATAAATACGCTACTTGTAATAGGGGGCTGTTTAGCGACAACGGGAAATACATTTCAGACCTAAACCTCCACCCACCATTTGGGCACGTTTAACGACAAGGTTTTAAAAATCACCATGTGCAAGTTTAGCGACAATAAGAATTGAACATGGAGACTGTTGGGTCTGCCTAGCGACAGCGGCATGTGGGTTGAATTTGAATGGAACAGGTGATGTGACTTTACGGTACTGGAGATTGGCAACAATGTGGCAAGGAGCTGACCTCAATCAGACCAAACGGCAATGAGTGTCAGGAGGTATTGGAAAAGTTCAGCAAGTGCAGCTAGTTCAGCGAATTGCGGGTGGCGGTAAGTGGGTAAGTTCAGCTAGTTAAGCGAATGACGAGTGGCAGGTAGCGGGTTAAGCTAGTTTATACACTATATCAATAAAAAAAACGCATGGCGCGAAGGGTAAATAAACAAATAAGGATACACATATATGGCAAAGACAATAAATATTTTTTCGAGGCATATGAGTCTCCCTGAAAAAGGCTTTTGGGTTTCTGCTTTTTTCATTTAAACACAAAATATACTATCTACACACGGTAAGAGTAGAAAAAACAAACTACAAATATACTATCCACACAGAACGGAAGCTAAAACACACCGTAAATATACCATCCACACAGAAAGGAAGTTAAAAAGACACACCCATATATACTACCCACACCGAAAGAAGTTAAAAACACACCCAAACTATCCACACAGAAGGGCAGCTAAAAACAACAAAATCTATTATCCACACAAACGTACATGAAAGCACAACCGCACATACACACACACTATATATTTATTTATTTATTTATTTATTTATTTATTTATTTATTTATTTATTTATTTATTTTTTTATTTATTTATTTATTTATTTATTATCAACACAGAAGGGGAAGAAATAACCCCAATATCTATCAACACAAAGTATACCAAGGTGCAACGCGAGCGCGCGCGCACACACACACACACACACACACACACACACACACACACACACACGCATTCTGTCTACTTTCAACAAAGAAGGGAAGAAAATAATCCCAATATCTAGTATTAACATAATATCCAAATATACTATCCATACAGAAGGGAAGCTATAAACAACAAGATCTATTATCCACACAACGTCCGCGCACGCATACAAACCCTAAACATACTATCAACACACGGGAGGAGAAAAAATCCACATATCTAAATATACTACACATACACATGGGAAGGAGAAAACCCCCACAAATATATTATCCACACAACATACTCGTATGTACACAAATATACACACATACACACACATCAGGACAGGAGTATGTGTTTATAATCAAACCAATCAACACTTATACCAATCGGCACCTTGAATAGTCTCATTTCTAGATATTTGGGTGGTCCTAAGAAGAACTGGGTTTTCTTTTGGAATTTCATATGCACCTGGTTAATTGTGACATCTCTCAGGCCTGGTATTACAGACACAACGACTGCTCCCATCATTGTCCCAATCGGCTTTAGCTGATGGGTGACGAGATGCAGGATAAGTGACCTTATTATTCCAGTCTTGACTTTGAGGGACATTGAAGACTTCCCTCCTTCTATGCCACACCCACATGACATAATTGTTTGGTTCTTGGGGTAGTGGTTGTTGTGGATGTTGTTGCTATTGTGACTGTGACTGTCGTGCTGGTACTGGTTGTGGAGGCGCCCTCACCTCGGGCGTGACCTTACAGATGGCCTCATTATGCGGTGAAGCAAGATCTTTTCTTTATTTTCCTTTTCCCCTTGTTTCTTTCTCTCATCGTTCTCTTCTATCCTGGCTGCATCGGTTATGGCCGCCATAGCCAGCTCATCCAGGGTGCGACTGGCATACTCCAGGTGCATGTAAAATTCTAGACGTTTGGTGAGTCTGCTTAATTTTGACAGTTGACGAATCAACGGTGGGTAGCCAGACTGACAAGCGCTTCTCTTTTAATGTGTCGTGCACGGTCATTAAGGAAAACACCCCTTAACACAAACATTCTCAAGACCCATATTATCACAATTAACGCTCACTGGTAAAATAAACACTCACGTTTTACTTACAAACACTAAATACAAACACATATACTAATAACTTACTAATATATAATGGACAACTGAATTATTATGTCTTTTCTAGAGTATTGGGTAGCTCTGTAAGGGGCTGCTGTTCTGGACGGAGAGTTACGACAATCTTATATTGTCTATGATTGCGTCCACGACTGGCAGCAGGCTTCCCCACAACATAGGGTCTTATTCTTCGGAAAGAAAAGGATAACTCTTTCATGTAGACACGGCAATCCACAATTCATCTGTATGGTTCCTGCTGTTGTTCCTGTTGCTGCTGCTCTCTCTCTCTCTCTCTCTCTCTCTCTCTCTCTCTCTCTCTCTCTCTCTCTCTCTCTTTCTCTCTCTCTCTCTCTCTCTCTCTCTCTCTCTCTCTCTCTCTCTCTCTCTCTCTCTCTCTCTCTCTCTCTCTCTCTAAAGATGTCTTCTATCAGGACTAAGGTAGCTTTCACATTCTCTTTCTCTTCAGTTTTCGGTATCAGTCATTGCCTGGCACGATGTAAATTTACTAAAGCTTCGTTCACCTTAGCTAGTTTTGAATACATCTCTGCAGAAGGATGAGTCAACAATGGATGCTCAGACTAGAGACTGTTTCGTTTCATATGGTCCAAGCGCGGAAGACAGAAAACATCCTTACGATTTTTGTGGTTTCGGAACGTTATGATAGTTGATTGTAGGGTGAGCGATAGAGAGAAGTCAAAGAGTATGGATATTGATAAAAATTGAAAACAAACGACAGAAACATTATTCAAAACGCAACATTTTTATTCAAACAGCTAACATTAAAGCAACGAACAATTAACAATTAACAAATAATTTTTCTAACAAACACATCTATTTGAAAAGGTTAACAACCTTGTGAAGTGACGCTAGATTTCCAGGAATAGAAGTAATTAGGCTATTGATGTACAACACGTTTCCGTAGTAAAGACAACAGATAGTCATAATAGTCACAAACCATGGATCTACGTTGTCATCGTTTTTAGAAGAGTGACGATCAAAATAGGTTTTTAAATGTTCTAAAGAATATCAAAGACTGCGTTCATTTAGAATATACACACCATATTATCCACACACCATGGACTATACTTTTGCTTGACGATGATGGCATTTTTGCGAAATTCATTGCCTTATATCAACGCGGCTTCTTTCAAGGTGTGCAATCCTCGTGTCACAATCGGTTCAACAAATGAGGCATTGAACCAAAGGCCAAGTTTAACATATCTCCTAAACTATGCCCTCGCTATATTTCACTTTGGTGACTAGAATATTTTGTCTTAGATATCCTTTTATAGCAATGTTGACAGTGTCTAAATCCGACTTACTGACGGGTAAATAGTGATGTTGTACAAATTCGCGGTTAACGTGATAGGTTTTGACACCTCCCTGGTCAGTGTACGTGGCAGAATCGACTTTGAAAGAAATGACACAGTAACGTTAAGAGGCTTGTCCCAATATGTTGTACTCTATCACATCCGAGTAAACAAAGATCAAATAGAGTCCTTTGTTCAGTTCTACGGGTGAATGAAAATCTTGTAAAATTACATATTTGCTCTTGATATTCGGCTTTAAATTCGGAATTATATTTGAGTCTCCACCTCAAATTGTAAAGAAGTCACGATTAAAACTGATGGACAACTTTTGAATATCCGAAACGTTCATCAGGAGCGACGAGTCACTTTATCGTACTCGAAGGTGATACGTTTTTGACACTGTTCAGGGTTTTGCCAAACGCTGCCTCAAACCTGTTAACAATTGTGTCCACCAAATGTTCACTGCTAAAATAAGAGTCTGCTAGAAATTTCAAGCCGTACATAGTGAGTACTGGATTTTTCGCTGGATTTTTGATGCATGAAAATCCGATTTAATTCACGGCGTTGCAATTCCTAGTTCAGGATTTCGACCTCAAAAGTGCTTTGCTTTTCAGTGATGTTTTTAATTTGTGTAAGGTGATTGGTTTTCACCAAAGCCACTTCCCGCTTTGCTTCGTGATCTAACTGGATGGCTTGAGGTTACACCTCCATGGAACTATCGCTGGTCAGCGTTAAGTAAAACTGATTGTTGTTGTTCATAATTCCAGAGGTCTGCTGTCCGATGGGTCACTCGAAGTCACAGGAGTATCTAAACGGAGATTTGTTGTGCTGGTTATTGCTGTTGCGGTGACTGACGTCGGACGCAAGACCCCGTTGTTCCTGTTCGAGTTATACTTTAGGGTAGAACTGGGAAACGGGTAACCGATGCAACTGCTCTGTAACATGGTCCACAATTGGTTGTCTCCTTGTTGCAAACTCAAATTGGCAATAGCAGCACCGATGACATAATATACCACAAAGATTGGCATAAAAAGACGATTATAGTTTTAGTCACATGTTCGCCACACAATACACACAAGGGTTGCTTCTGTAGATCTAGCAGAGACGCATTGAGTGAAGGAGTGGTCACAGTTTAAGTGGTAGCTGAGGCTGTGTTGAAGGGCATGATGGTCACTTCTTTTATAGTCAATAACTTGTGAAACTGAAAGGATATCCTTTCCAACCTACTTTGACTTCTTTGACAAGTTGTGTTCGATGTCGTACACTTTGTCTTCTTTTTCGGTCACGCGTTGTAACTCAGCAAGTAATACATTGTTTTTTACACTTTCCCATTCATGTCTTCCAGTTTATAGACGATAGGATGACTGCAACACACCCGTCCAGTGAGTCGAAATACAAAGGTGATCTAGATGGGTAAGTAACCTTTGTCGAAGTGCGTTTAGCTTCACTAATGCGCACCCACTCTCCTGCTGCCAACATTACATAAGTAGCAGCCACCATCGAGGGCGTACCAAACAGATGCTCTAAAACACATGAGAGTGTGTTGATGCGTAACGTATTTGCATATGCGTTTTTGAAACATGCATTGAAAATGTTCCACGATGATGGATTTGGTTTCGAGATTCTCGGTGCTGAACAAATGAATATTACTGTTCTTTAATTCTTTTTGAAAAGCTTGCTTAAAACATTCGGAGCCTTTGGTGGTTTGCTTTTGAAGAGAGTGACGACCGCTTTGTTTCAATACCAGTTTGATGGTTGGAACTAACTCACTGTTCGAATTAGAAGTCAATGGCATGACCCAGGCAGATTTAGAAAAGACGTCGATAACACAAATTAGTTACTTGTAGCCACGACTGTAAGTGGCAAAATAAGAGACATCGGCTTTCTAATGATGGTCGATGGCCTCCACTCGGGTGCGACGTCCGAAATATTGTCGTCAAAAATAGTTTATGTAAAGTTTACGTGACTTGTTCTGGCAACCATCGCTGCACTTGGTGTAAAACGAGACGTTTAATGCGGGTTTTGGCAACACGATACAAATTTTGAACTCATTCGTAACCCGCAGAATGGATTAGATCATAGTAAATACGGGCTAACACTTTCTCCATTTTTGTTAATATGTCACCAATATACGCTTTTTTCGTGTGGTATTTTTTGGCTTGTAATGCGTGGCCTGTCCAGCGAGCAATATGTGTCGAGGATGAGAATTTCTGAACAGGGGTAATCGATTCTTCTTTTAGGGAATCTTTGGACGTTAATCATCACAAAATCACCAATCCTCGTCCTTTAGCGTAGTTATTTTTTTATACTAGAATGCATAGCCACTGATTGTCTTTAACTTGATGACAAGTATCACACGTCGTGCATGATTCACAACGGACTAAATCGGGACTATTTTTGCTTAGACAAATCCAGTAAACTGTAACATGCTGAATCTCTCATGGACTGTGAGTGTTGGAACGGATCATTTGTGAGCACTTACTGCCGTTAAGGAGGAGAAGGGTGTCAACACTGGAGGATATGTTTTTGGACACAAATGAGGAAGAACGGTTGTCAAATTAGATTTGGCTGGCATCACCAGCAACGGAGACGTGCAAGATGTTGAGGCTATTGGAGACGCGGTCACCGTCGATTCAGGTCGTGGTTTGCTAATGTAAGGGTGCGTCCTGGCCGGGGTACATTTCTTGCAGGTAGAAGCTGTTTTATGTGGGCTTTTCTTTTTCTGTGGTTGTGTTGTGACCTGGTCTTGACACCACGTCTCTTTTTTATTTTTCTTCTTCTGGGTACCTTTTGGTCGGGGCGTATCTTTTCCTTGGGGAGAACATTGGGACATTGTGAACCCATTTTAAGAAGGGGCTAATGAGACCGGCAATCTCCAGGATTCAACATGACTTGCTTTTTGGTTGGAGTTTCTAAACGAAGATTGGCTAGTTATGCCAAGGCTCCTTTGTTTCTCTAAACATTATGTTTAGTGTGATGTGGAATGTGAATGATACATTGCAGTAAGTGACGTGTTGTCACCGTAAACCATAGTACGTCTTCTTTGAGACGCGAGCACGTATTTGTGGATTATTTTTAATTTTTTGCGACTCATGCCGTATAAGGCATGAAGCGATTTGACGGAAGATAAGAAGCCTGAAGGGAAGTAATGCTGATGCTGTGTGAGACAGATCCAAAATGTCCGAGGTTTTTAATAGATATTTTCTTGTTTAGTCAAGGACACGGACGTTTACACGACAGGCAATCCGTCTTAGCTCCAGTCGTAAAACAGATAGGTACCAAATCGCAATTTATCGGAGGTGGTGGATTTAAATCCACGAGGATAGGCGTATAGGGTTTGAGTGGCATCGTCATACGCATTAGTCAGCCAATGTGTTCGTAACTGTTTGGCTAAGACATTGTCATGAGATTTATCTCTAGGGCTTTTAAAGAAGACTACGCCATAAGCATTGAGACTGATGGTGCGGTTAGCTTTACTTTGTTGAAACATTTTGAGGGATGTAAAAGACACTGGCATTACGATGATGCCCTTTGCCCGTAAACCTCAGTTTGATTTCGTCTTCGTCTTCTCTTAACATGTCGTCGAAAGAGATCAGATGGGGTTGACTATGGTAAGACACGAACCCGTGGTCTTCACCCGGAAAGCCTTCCACAAATACGATAAATCGCCTTGACGTTCTAGCAAGTGGTTGTACGTCTATCACCACTCTTTGTAACACCACACGATCCGTTGAAGTGGAAGATCGATCAAATGATGTTTATGTTCGATCAAACATTTGGCCAATTCGGTTTTGCCTGAAGGGCTAAGTCCGGTAATTAACATGTTAAAGGGATGACGAAGACACAAGGCCTTACGATGACTTTGAAAGTGGAGGAAGAGGGAGAAGATACAGCAGAGGTAGCCGTAGTGTAGGAAATGTCACTTTTTACATGAAGAAAGACAAGACAAGAGATTTTATACTTTTTCAGGCTACATTTATTGCAAGTTAAAATGGAAGAACATGAAACAAAAATTATACAAAAGCCAAATGGTTAGGTACAAGAATAAATTACACATCAGAACGATCAAAGTTAAATATAAACAAGTCACTGTATAACACGATCGTTTATTAAACGATATGGTTTGCCACTTCAATGACTAGGGTCCCACTAAAGGTAAGTTGTGACAAGGTGTGGCCAAGTAACTCCTCGACACTTTAAACTGCATTTGTCCCACAAGCATGGAAATGATTCTGGCATCGTTGAAAGTCTCTTTAAAATGTTCGGTACTTTATTCTCTATAGTATCTGAAAATAAACTGTCCATCGTATCCTGAGATATTGTGAGGCATGGCGATGACAATCTCCGTATTTTCCTTCTTGGCTCAACGTCTCATCGATGGGGACTAAGAAACATTGCTCAAAATCGGCATGTGTGTTCGATCGCCGAAATAATTTTTCATGCCTTCCAGAAATCTTTCTGCAGTGATGGTATTGACTAAAGATATCCTCTTCGATGCACTTCTCGCACGCTCTATGTTCAACGCAGAAATTAGGAATGTGAATATCGGTCTCTTTTAACCATTCAAAATCATAAACAGATAAAATTGCTTTTCTTCAGGTCACCTTCCTCCTCTTGTTTTCAATGGTATTTTTGAAGATACAACTCATTTTCCGAGTCCACAATTTGGTGACAAATGTGATATCGTTTCTATCCTCGACAAACGTGTACCTTGGCACGATTTGTACTTATGCCTTGTCCACAAGTGGAGTACAATCTCATGAGTTGGCAAACACTTTTCTGCTGTGTACCTTGCGTCGTCACATGTTGTTGGTAACATTCAGGATTGACAAAAGTGCACTGACAAGCTTGACAATACACTCGTTCTTGTCTTTTGTCCAGCTTTTGTTAAGTGGCCAAACATCCTGAGCATTTCTATCCACAGTGCTTGTGCTGTTCTCGATTGGAACCAAGACGTCTTGCATTTTATCATTTCAGGAAAGCTACAGGATGTATCATTGGATAGCCCCGTTTGCTGTAACAGGGGTTCCGCTTGTGTTGTTTGGTTCTTTTCGATTTTCTGATGTTCGACAAGGCAATTTTCCATTCTACCGTGTCGTTCCTGTCGGCATACGTTCGTCCTACCACAATGGCTCTGGCTAAACACATCTGGTCTTGAGGGTTGTTAATTATAACGAGGTTGTTTTTGGTGCTGAGAAGGTCGACCACCGAACACATATTTTTCTGTATGGTCCCTTTGGGAAAAGAAACGTGGACCATATACACTGTCGCTTTTACATCGGTGATGTGAAACTTGTCATTGGAAAATTGCACGTGTTGAATCTTATCGATGACTTTGGAAGGTGTCAAGTCTGATGGTCTGCTAAACTCAATTCAAACGGGGAACTTTAAACTCCCGTGACTAATGGAAAACCGCAAGCGATCATCTTCTTTTGCTTCACATTGCTGTTTCAGTGAGGTCAGCAAAGAATCCCACACCTCGGTAATGAACTCAACTTTCTAAAATGACTACATTTTAAACGCCATGAGTCACTTTATACCCATCTCAGACCAGTGTCTCTCCTATATAAAGGGTCAATCTCTTTCCTTCCAGTATTCATTTCATTGTCAAACTGGCCAGAACAATGGAAGAGCCCATACAGATCGAACTAATGATCAGAGCTTTGTGAGGTGCCATGAGTTTTCTTCATACAATCCCACAGACTAATCCCCCTCAATTCGAGATAAAAGTCAAGATAATGGCTGTATGTGTAAGAATAAAGGGCTTTGCACTACAGAATGTTCAGACTGTCAATAAAGCAAGACAGGTGTCAGAAGAGAGAAAAGTCAAACTACCTGTTGTCAAGAGAACGAAAATTGGTCTTCAGAATGGTCTAAGAAACAACAACAGCAGGAAACAGAGACGAAAACAATACAGGAAGAAGAGGTACCAACCCCAACGAAAGAATTCCGACACGTTCTGAAAGAAAACAAAGAGACAAAACGAAGACAAGACGAAAGTGAGGAAGAAAAGGAGGAAAAACCTGTGAAAGTGAAGTTATTAAAAAATAGGAGAGAAAGAAAAAATGTACGCAAGAAGAGCATGAACTTGCTAAAGTGCTGTGAGTTGGATTATAAGGTTTGTACCAGACTATAACACACAAAAAACTACATCACCCATTCACACACACACACACACACACACACACACACACAGACACACACACACACACACATTCATCATGGGGTATAAAAGCCGTTTTGTATTCAGTTTCTCCTAGACATTGTTTCTTCTCTGATGATTCTTCTTCCTGTCGTTTCCTTCTTGTCTCTTCTTGCTGTTTCTGTTGAAGGAGAAAATATTGTTCTGCTTCTTTCTGCTGCTCTAAACATAGTTTGTTCCACAAGTTACGGTCAATTTTATTCTATCTGTAGGTGGAACTCAGTAAACGTTCATATCAGAGTTCTTAAATGTAAAAAGTACCCCACTAGTCGTAAATACTTCGTGTGAAAAAAATTATATACCATTAGCTATATTTAATGACGCTGATCTGAACACGTGCTAAGCTATAGAGAAGATAAATTTTGTCATGCTGTGTGGAACAAATGATGACAGAAAACAATGTGCCAGGCACTTCAACTATACACCAACACAGACTATAAAAATGAACAATACAAAATCTTTCAAGAGCTACCGTACAGAAGGCAACTACTTGAAATTTGTTTCGTCTACCCTGTGGAGACATTCATAATAATATAACCACATGACAAGTATTTCCTTGTCTCGGTCCAAACCCTAACATAGATTATATTCGTCTCATGTTACTCTACATTGCATATTAGCTGCGGGAGTAGATGTGCTCTTGCATACATCGGTTTATAACATAAAAAGTTGCATTGCTAACATTTTTTTTATTGTCAGTCTTGTCTACTTAGTTCTTAACTTCATTTCTTTCGTTTATGTCTTTGACTATCTGTTGGAAATTTCCTACAGACTGTATATTTTCTATTGAAATTAAAAACAATACACTTTCTGTATATTTAACAGTGTTCGACCTTGATTTGAAGTACTGTTTTGATGAAATTGGAACAGATTTGCTACAATGCAACGGATATTCTGCTTTGGAGTGAATCTCCTGATATACATCTAGCATGGGATCTAATCAATTGAAGTGAAAACCTTTGCGTTGATCTAGGATGTGATTTGATACATTGCAGTGAAACACCAAATCTAAATATGGCATTTAATTAAATGTTTGAAAGGGAAGCACCTACTATCAATCTCGCTTGTGGTCTGTTGCCACGAAGTGATTCACAAACTAAAAATCTACAATGTGATATGTTGCTTTGAAAGGGAAGCATGTAAAAGATATATATATATATATATATATATATATATATATATATATATATATATATATATATATATATATATATATATATATATATATATATAATGTGATTTTAATGATTTTAAGCTAAACATCTAAGTTACCGCTAGCATGTGGTGTAATGCTTTGAAATCAAGCACATAAGCACATTCACTACATCTAACATTTAATTTAATGATTTGACGTCAAGCACTTTCACCACATCTAACATTTGATTTGATGCATTGACGTAAAACAGATTCACTAAATCTAACATTTGATTTTATGTTTTGACGTCAAGCACATTCACTACATCAAACATTTAATTTAATGATTTGACGTCAAGCACATTCACCACATCTAACATTTGATTTGATGCTTTGACGTCAACCACATTCCCTAATCTAACATTTGATTTGATGTTTTGACGTCAAGCACATTCAATACATCTAACATTTGATTGGATGCTTTGACGTCAAGCACATTCACTACATCTAACATTTGATTTGATGTTTTGACGTCAAGCACATTCATCACATCTAACATTTGATTTGATGCTTGACGTCAATCATATTCACTAAATCTAACATTTTATTCATTTGACGTCAATCACCTACTTTATATCCATCATGTGCTCTGATGCGTTCAGGTGAAACACCTACTATATATATATATATATATATATATATATATATATATATATATATATATATATATAGATAGATAGATAGATAGATAGATAGATATATATATATATATATATATATATATATATATATATATATATATATATATATATATATATATATATACATATATATATACATCGTGCATCTGATGCTTGCAGGTGAAATAATGCTTGCAGGTGAAATACCTACTACCTACTATATATACATCGTGTATCTGATGTTTTCAGGTGAAACACCTACTATATATACATCGTGAATCTGATGCTTTCAGGTGAAATACCTACTATATATACAACGTGTATCTGATACTTTCAGCTGAAGCACCTACTATATATACATCGTATATCTGAGGCTTTCAGGTAAAACACTTACTATTTAGACATCGTGTATCTGATGCTTTCAGGTAAAACACTTACTATGTATACATCGTGTATCTGATGCTTTCAGGTAAAACACTTACTATATTGACATCGTGTATCTGATGCTTTCAGGTAAAACACTTACTATATATACATCGTGTATCTGATACTTTCAGGTAAAACACTTACTATATAGACATCGTGTATCTGATGCTTTCAGGTAAAACACTTAATACAGATCTAGCATTTGAAAAGACGATTTGAAGTAAACCACGTGCTACACGTCTAGAATGTTAGCTGATGCTTTGAGATGAATTGCTTAATCCAGAGCTAACATGTTAGCTGATTCACTGAAGTGAATTGCTAAATTCAGAGCTAACATGTTAGCTGATGCTTTGAAGTGAATTGCTAAATCCTAAATCCAGAGCTAACATGTTAGCTGATGCATTGAAGTGAAGTATCTAATATCATTTTGTCATGTGATCTGCTGCTTTGAGTTAGTCTCACAATATTTTCATGTCTGACCTGTGCTATTTGCATACCAATAAAATTCAAGCTGTTTATCTCGACTAATAAGCATTGAGTTAATTGCGTCAGCTGAAGATTTCTCCAGTATTGTCAGCCGGCATATTATTGCCAAAAACACTGATGTACAGGTTTAATATCCAGGTTAATTTTAAATCCAGCATGTTCATTTTTCTCATTTAGTCCTTTATTTATTGGTTCTGTTTCACTCAGAAGCATATCTTTAATCAGGCTTTCGTGGATTGTTAATGTTCTTACATATAATTGTTTATTGTTTTAAATAGAATGTGTTGTTGCAGATTAAGCTTGCTAGTAAGACAGCTGTTTTATACACCAAGATCATTGTGTGCATTTCAACACTTACACGAAACCTGCATAATGTATGTGCTAACTCTGAGACACTCACTTGTTTAAAATGACAACAAAATATTCTGTATCCTGTTGTGGACATCCATACTGTTCTGTCCAGCTTAATTTATTTAATCCAAATTATCATGCTTTATTCGGCTCCCTGTCTTATTATTAAATTATGCATAGCACATTTTACAACGTACTTATGAAAAATAAAATTTTTATTGGTTCGTTTCATCGCAGTAAAGCATTCTCTTTAAATACATGTATAATGTCGTAATTGAAGGTGTCGTGAAATTTGGATGAATAAAAGGCTAATGCATTGCACATAATTTCTTAAATATGAAATCTACTATTTAATTGTCATGCATGTTTCACTTAAACCTTTGTAATCGCGATATGAGGCCCATGCACTCAGAATTTATGGGTCTCGTTATGAATATATGTGACATTGATGGTGATAAAAGTGTATAATGTGAACAGGAAAAAAAATGCTTGTTCTGTGGATATATTTTTAATTGACAATCAAATGTTGTTTTTCAAATATGTAGATGGTCATTGTGGCGTGGAATTAAACAATAACTTGTATTGTTTCAAAGAGCTTGTTAACATCATCATAAATTTATAGCACTTCCATGTACACCAATCGGGTATTTTTAATGTAAATTCAATACAACATTATGGAGGTTTCTCAAGTTTTAAAAATGGTAACCTCTGTGCATGAATATTTACTTTGTACGCTAATGACTTTGACATGGGAGCATAATTGTGAACAGAAACCATAAACGTTTATGGCAAAGACAATTATTTGCCAGCAGTGGCCCTATGTGTATTGTATAACTACAGATCAATGTGATTCGTAAAACAGATTTAGAAATCATTTTCTAGCAAAGAATGTACAACCTTGCACTGTAAAATATCTGTATAAGATGACATTTTTTCGCATTACTATGTACGCTGTTGCGCAAAGACTAATTGTCATCCTGACTCTTCCGTGATGACATAAATTGAGATTAATTGATGTCATTATTATAATAAAACCACTTCTGTTGTCCTTGGATATGAACTGTAATATACAAACTATGTAAACGTACGCATATATCATTCAAGGATTCGTATAACCCACAATATGGAGATGACTTAACGTGCCACGTAACGACTGTTCCTAGATGTGCTTAATTCAGAGTAAACTGTAACTGAAATTGCTTTGAGTAAAGGACAAGCTAACTTTGATACCTTGGGGCAGTGGTTCACAAACATTTTGGGTCCACCGCCCCCTTGGTTATCCTCAGCGCCTCCCTCTTACCCCGTTAAAAGAATAGCACAGCATTAGCGCACCAGTACCACCCCCGGGAAATCCCACCGCCCACTTTGGAAACCATTGCCCTAATGTATGCTCGTTTGGTATTAAATATTTATGTTCATAACCCACAAAAGTGTCCTAGCAATCGGAAAGAATGTAAGAAGTGACGTATCCAACCAATTTTAAATATTCGCTCACTTGTTTAAAATAATAACATAACATTAAACTTTTAGAAACATACATAATTTTGTAAATAATGCTATAATTCTATATTCTTTGCAAATATATGTTGACCACATAAACTGCAAGTTTTTCGAAGTTAGTCAAGACGAATTTTAAATTTCCGTCAAAAGAGTCTGGAAAATGAGAGCAGCGACTATTGAATGTGCGTTGAAGCAGTTAATGGCGTCACTTGGACGAGTTTCAATAGATAATGAAATCCATTCTCGAATGGCCGAACGAAACAAACAAGTTTTAATAAAGACTTGTTCTAACCTGTACTAGCTGGAAAGTGTTTGCATTACTAAAGTTTTAGCGATTAATACCACAAACAGCTGTTAGAATCAGAGAGGTGACAAAGGTAAAGATGAACCAGTTGTCATCTCATATAAAACGATCGATATGTACCTTATCGTCTGGATGCAAAACGTTCCTATCCTATTTCTCGGCGTCTCGCTTCGACAGACACTAATATGGTTGCACCAGTCACGTTCTTGGCTGCCTACTGTATGTATTATTTCCAGTTTCCTTTCGCGAGTAATCTGCAGCTGTCCCAAACCACTTTTCGGCTTTCCACCATGTTCGGTATAATAGATATACATATTTCTTAACAAACTGGTACCTAAGTTTACGCATTGCATTATTTTTTGAATATGACTGTCGCTTGCTATAGCCTATTTGCTTGTACCATAAGAAATAATTCAAGCGAAATGCTCCAAGATGTATATTCCCATCACTTCTATTAATTATATGGTTGCACACATATTGCGATGTGTGTGTGTGTGTGTGTGTGTGTGTGTGTGTGTGTGTGTGTTTAATGTCCTATCAATTGTAAGGAATTTATTTGTAGAAGGCTTTGAAATATTAAAGCCAGATTTTCGCAAGTAAAGAATGATGAGGTCTAGGTGTTTTTATGCAAAATCTAAATTAAAACTATCCAACTAGCCGTTTCCATTGAAATTTCAGCATTATTATTATTATTATTATTATTATTATTATTATTATTATTATTATTATTATTATTATTATTATTTACTCAATTTTCTAGTCAAAATATAAATCTACCAATTCAAAATAGTGTAAATAAGAGCGACGACTTACAAAAATATCCCATTACATAATCACATACCTTGAGATATTATTATTATTATTATTATTATTATTATTATTATTATTATTAAAAATTTTCTAAATATTATTAAGGCTTCTCTGCCTTCTTATGCCGCCATTCTCGCCCTTGAAAATGAGCAAATAAGAAATCAAAAGATGTATAATAAAATATCAAAATTAAAAAAAATCCTTAAGGCAGAAACTGAAAAACGCAACCCATTATTCATCTTGGTGCCGTTTAGTCAGTAAACAATCTAATTTCAATGCACATGCACATATGGTTAAACATATGGCACTCTTGAGATTCCAAGTGTCTGTCTGTCTGTACTAATCTTTATATACGTGTCTAATCAAATCTAAGCTCGCTAATATGACAAATATGATATTCCAGGCCTCAGCAGACAAACAAATGTATATGTGTGTCCAATCAAAACCAGGTCCACATATATGACAAGCAAGTCAAACGTGATATTTCACGTCTCCATCGGTAATCAAATCTATATGTGCGTAGAATCAAACCTATGCTTGCATATATGACAAACATGATATTTTCCAGGTTTCCATTGGTAACCAAATGTACCTGCGTATACTCAGTCTAGACTTTAATATATATGATGACTTGATATTCCAGGTCCCCGTCAGTAACCCAATGTATATGTTTAATCAAATTCAGGTATGCGTATATGACACACCTGGCAGTCCATGTCCCCGTTAGTGGCAACATGTTACCGTGTATATATTCAATCGAGAATCGCAAATAAGATGATTAGATATTTCTACTCCACCCCCACCCACCCCGTCGATACCCATGTGTACATGTGTGTATTATCAAATCCAGGCAGGCAAGCATGATATTCGGGTCCCATTTGGTACCAAAATATATATGTGCATAACCAGTCTAGGTTTGCATATGATGACTTGATAAGTCAAGCATCTTCGATACCCGAATGTATGTGTGTATAATCAAGGATACGTCGCAGATATGGCAGCCTTGACAGTCTCTTTGAATAATGACTATTTGAAACGGATCTGAAGTTCAGCTGTCTCGTTCTCAAACCCGTTTTAGAATATCCCGTCAATTTAATTGAATCAGAACACTAGTCCCTTTGAAGTTTTAACACTAGTATTGAAACAATTAAGAATAAAGGTAGAAACGACACTTCCTAAATACCTGACCTGAATGTGATAAAATCGTTATGTTCGGCACATTCAACTTTAAGGTCCACTGCTATTTCAAAATTCGAATCTTCACAAACATACTATGGTATATCACTTTCACGTTTTTACAATTCATCTAAGCACTGAATTTTTTAACAAAGTATTTAGATAAAATATTAGTTCATTTATTAAAATTATTTCCTAAAAGAGGTTATGTTTCTAAACTCGCTAGCCTACATCGGACCACATCGGGATTTTATGAATTTGCTATAAATCTCAGATTATTGTAACATTTAATAAATAAGCTTGTAAAAATATGCGTGATTCAAACAAGAAAACAAACTGCAATGTAGCTACTAAATTAACATTTGCATATTTTGTGCGCAGCTTTGTTTTCATAGAAGAATTGTTGAATTATAGTCAAACACGTATTTAATTGAATGTTTCGCGTTAGTGCGGTATTCGATTCAAAACAAAAGTATATGGTAATTTTCTTAATTATCTTAGCTGACCTGATTTCCTCAAAAGCTAATTTCTGTGACTGACTGGCATAAAAATGAAATGTAATAAAATTGTCTGCATGCTGGTGATGTAAGATGATGATGAGGTTTGTTTCTGTATTTAGCTGTGATGGTTCTCTCTGTTAGGTTGATAGGGTACATTAATATGTTTTCCACACTAAAACACGTGCAGAATGTATCTGTCAACTTGACTCGTGTCGTACAATTGTAATTTGTGGCACCAATCGAGCATTTCACACAAAACAACACCTTTCACGTTTAGCGATCTTGAATATCATTAATCAAAATACATGAATTGAATATCCTAGGTGTGTGTGTGTGTCTGAGAGAGAGAGAGAGAGAGAGAGAGAGAGAGAGAGAGAGAGAGAGAGAGAGAGAGAGAGAGAGAGAGAGAGAGAGAGAGAGATGATCCCCCACATAGTATGATGCTTTAGTTATCGTTTTCGACGAATTATTTGACTACGGTGGTATTGCTGGATCGAACAGACAATAAAATTTCACAGTTGGAATACAAGAGATCTGAACAAAGATGTAGAATAGGAATAACACGAGCCAAAATATATAAAATATAACAATTGAATCAATTACGTAAACAAAATGAATCTGAATGTGGCATTTGAATGAAATACTTTCAATTTGAAAAAGAATTACAACATTTATGAGGACTGCAATTATTCCTATTGTCACAAAGATAAAACAAATTTCATCAATGAATCGAGTGGATGATCGAACTCAAATTGCCGGTATGTCAGTATCATAATTATTGCTTTCAGTCGTTTCCAAATCAGCATGTAGCACATGTATGGAGCTATTTTTCCCTTCAAATAAATATAATACGCAACCTTGTTATCTGTCAGGGGACCGAACATCACCTCTATCTTTTTGTCTGATATCATCTTATCATATTCAACATGACTAAGCTAATGTGGTCTTATTATTATAAAATTAATGTCCATTCCCTTAGTTTCTAGTCGTATTCCTCACTAGAACCATGACATAATCAGGTCTCATAGACGAACTATTAAATCAAACTCGGGATTGTAATTTACTTGCAGAACGATGTTGGTCGACATACGCCTATTTTCCTCGGTTAAGAGAATTCATACAAAAACTACATAAAATAATTAATGTTCTTCACTTTTCGCTTTGACTGCATCGCTAACTAATTACCGATTTTTTTGTCAATTACATTGTAAAATCAAGTCCTAGCATACATGATACATATTATTTAATAAAGATAAACGAATAATTCTCAATATTCGTATCATATTAATGCATGAGATTCTTACAATACATTTTTCAGATTACACACGAACCACAAATCATTGAATCCGAACACATTGATACAACTGAAATATTATATCACATTCTTAACACACATGAGGCATATAGCATTCAAGACCATTGAATGCAAGATTAACTGCTGAATTCAAGGAAAATTCAAGCATGAATCTAAAACAAACAAACTCCACAAATAATTCCAAAGTAACATTAGTGAACATATTGTGTGTTATTCAGACAATATATTTGTGTTTTCGCGAGACACAATCTTTATATGCAGTCCCCCTCTCTCTCTCTCTCTCTCTCTCTCTCTCTCTCTCTCTCTCTCTCTCTCTCTCTCTCTCTCTCTCTCAAATACGTTTGGACAATCCATTCCTAGGACGTTTTATTTGAGCAAAATAATTCATTATTAATTTCCTTGGAGTCCTTCACGATTAGCTTAGCCAATAAGAATTCAATTATCTTTAACCGCTAAAACGTTAGCACTCCTGTCGCACCAGGGTATCTCTCTTGTCCGCTCTTATTAATAACTATTCATGGACAATTTCATTTAATGACATCTATTTCCAATGGTCCAACGTTGTTTCTGACTTTTCTCAACTTTGTCATTTTCCACTACATGACCTTTCGTTAACATTTTATCTTCTATCTGTCTGTCCGTTATCAAAAAGGACTCTAATTAACATCCAATCATGCCCCTAAATAAGACAGGTTAACTACCACAAACTACCATATGCCAATTTAAATGGTTACCTGTGAAGGTCACCACGAAATGAAAGTGCTGCGACAAAGCATCTATACAAAGATTGCAGCACTATATTAAATTATATATATATATATATATATATATATATATATATATATATATATATATATATATATATATATATATATATATATATATATATATGTATGTATGTATGTATGTATGTATGTATGTGTGTGTGTGTGTGTGTGTGCGTGTGCGTGCGTGTGTGTATGTATGTATTTACGTGTGTGTGTGCGCGCGTGTGTAAGTGTGTATAAACATATATCGACACATATATGCCTGTCTAGATAAATTAAACGAAGATCACGACCTCTTTACAAAATACTTTTATGAGTTTCTTTCTTTATTTTCTTAATTTTAGTTCTGTAATATTCTTTGTTTATTTGCTGCATGTATGATTCCATTCTGCATTGTCAAACCTAGTAAAGAACATGCTCAATTTTGCAATTATTTAATGAACACATTCACGGAGAAAATCTGCACTGATTTTATAATTACAACAGTTCTCTAGTCACTCTCGTGTCTTGCATTCTGGAAGTAAACTCAGCAATAAAGATGGAATAAACATTTGTGGAAATTGTCTTCTTAAGTAACACACTGAACCAAACGGTGTGTTAGTAAATTTATTTTTTAATTATATAATAATAATAATATCTTAATTTTCCCTGTCTGTTCAGAGAGAGCTAAACACTTTATATGTGTGTCACGTAGTTGCAAACTCAAGGTGCATTGTAAAGGTTCGGCTTTTCAAATGGATGTCGACCTTAAGAGACACCTTAAACGTCTACATGACACGACTCCTTTCAGCGCTTGCCAACGGCATTCTGGAGATCGGAACCATTTGAATTCCAAGTAATCGTATAGCATGAATACAATTTTCAAAATCTACTCCTAAATCTCAGTTTATAATCAAAGTGTGATAAAAAGAGCTGGATACTTTCCTGTATTTATTAACCAACCCACCCCCATCCAAGAAGCAAAGTTAGGTTAATTACGTTTGATTACTGATATAATTATATACTTGGCAGTGACAGAGCTAAGAGGACATATGTCGTTGCTAAAACAAATTAAAGCTCTTATTTGTTGCAGTTAAAGAAGGTAACCCTGTCTTCGGTGAACAGTGTCTATATTTACATTATTTGTAAGTTTTGGAAACAAAGGAATCTCGCACGATGGTCACTAAGCAACTAACTGTATATCTACGCATATAAGTCGCGTCCAAGTCTTAACAGCATATCGGCCGCTACATTATGCATCGGTTTATCGGGATATACATTGTCTGTTTTACTGACTATGCCTAACAAAACTGCATCGATCCAGATCACACTGCTGATTAGGTGACGGAAGATCTGATCCATTCATTCTGCATTGCGACTTGTACAGTAGAATAGGACCGCTTAATACGAATGTTTCATTTTGCATTGCGACTTGTACAGTAGAATAGGACCGCTTAATACGAATATTTCATTTTGCATTGCGACTTGTACAGTAGAATAGGACCGCTTAATACGAATGTTTCATTTTGCATTGCGACTTGTACAGTAGAATAGGACCGCTTAATACGAATGTTTCATTTTGCATTGCGACTTGTACAGTAGAATAGGACCGCTTAATACGAATGTTTCATTTTGCATTGCGACTTGTACAGTAGAATAGGACCGCTTAATACGAATGTTTCATTTTGCATTGCGACTTGTACAGTAGAATAGGACCGCTTAATACGAATGTTTCATTTTGCATTGGGAACTTACTTGTAGATAGGGATTTCATTGCTTAAGCGTGCTTCCGTTTTCGTAATTAAAAAAGACGATATACAAATATATACAATATACAAAAAAAATTTCACAACAATAATGAATTTACCGTATTGTTCTCTAAATAGATCAATTTATAACACGGATGTGTTTCCTCTTTAAATTCTGTTGTAAAAACTTCTTAACGGCGAGAACTTTATTATGCATATCAAAATGTAAAACAGAAATACTGAGAAATGTCTTTGTTTCTGTGATTATACTTGAGTTCAAAAAGGAGAGATTAATCATTCCAATTTGTGAAGAAGCCCTATTTTGATCCAAAAGAGCAACATGAAAAGCTTTGTGTTTTTTCAAATCTAACTTTTCGTTATTAGTCTTCCACCAAAATGATTTTAAAAAAAAACTTATACAATAAGTTCAATAAAAAAGGTGAGCTACACTTTTACTTCATGAAGCATAATTTATATCATCATATTATGTATTCAATATTTCAACCACATTTCAAATTTTAAATTAATTTTTTTATTATTAAATAAATGATTTTAAAGTCATTTGAAAATATTTTACTTTGCTTTCTGAGTCAAATAATGTTGAACTATTTTCCATCCCTGGCTTCCCTGAAGTCGCGAGAGGGTCGAAATGTCAAATGCACTCAAATATTAATCACAATAATATTTTTAATACTTAATTTAACACTGTCTATGTTGGGACGGCACGATGGCACGTCATACCTATGTGCCATATTTTAGGTTAAGAACTCTAGTTGGGCCAAGAAACACTGAGTCCGTATAATCACAGTATATACACGTACAATTATGTTTTATAAAAGAAGAAAAATCAACTTGTCAGTGCTTTAATGTTGTTGAAATATGCTAAAAAATAAGGACAAAATAAAGTAATTTTTATTAAGAGGCACGTGTCAGATATAATTATAATACAGAATGATAAATTGTTACAGTTCAGCTGCTCTTGAAACAAACGGAGCATAATATTACAGTGAATAATGACATGTGTTATTTATATGCCTCCATGAATGCGAAGTTATATTACATTTCTCCTTCTCAAATGCTATAGACTACCTTTTCTGTACCTGCACGAAACAAATTTTCGATTCTAAGTAAACCTTGATATTGATTCTAACTGCAATAGTATGCACCTACAGTGTCAACACCAAATTTCAAACAGAGAACAGTAAATCAGGTACATACCTTGCAGTACCGGTCTTAAGGGCAAAGTCAACAAACGAGTTGCCTTGAGCCCGCGCCTTCGGGACCCCGCGTACCAACAGACCAACAATTTAGGCATAACTAAGTAAACCCACGGGTCGTTTTCCGCTGAGAGCGTGGCGTTTTGTGCCCAACTAAATAAAAATGCTGGGCCTGAAGCCTTGCAGTGAAACGAGAAATCGTAAAAGTACCTGCATGAATTCTATTTTTGGGAACGGGCCGTTTAATTTTCGAGGTGGAAGGCATGGAGGCTGTGAAGTCACTGAAAAGCAGTTTCCGGCTCAAAATAATAATGTAATATCCCTGTTTTGTCCTATACTTTTGTATATTGAGACTGAAGATGTGATGTGCTAAACTTCGTTGAAATATATTCTAAAAAAATGTAATTGATGTTGATATACTGATAATGAACAAATAAAAGTTTCTTCTTCCTCTACTATATGTTTTAACTAAAGTCAAATACGGTCCCATCGCTTTCGCGAGGAATGCATTAAATAAACAAAATGGATTCTCGTTGACTTTCTTGAAGTAATGTGTAAGCGGATTTCGGGGAATCCCACAAATCTTTAATTATTATTTTTGTTTTGTTTGATTAGGATTTTAACGTATCTTTAACAATTTTTCAGTCGTATCGCTACGATGTCTGCAGTGAGACAGTTTATAGTGATGTATAGAACTGGAGCATCATATCGCAAACATATAGCATGATGTCCCACCCAGTCACATTATCCTGACACCAGAATGACCAGTCATAACACTAAGCTAGCAGCAAGATTACGCCATCTTTTTGCCGTCTTTAATATACATTATCCAAGGCCTTCTCTTTTTTTTGATTAGAGACAAACAATTAACAGAGTGCTTACTGGTTAGACATTAAAAAACAATCTGAATATAAATTAACCGTGCATAGGTATGCATACACATACTTCTGGAAAGGGCGATAATCTAATAATTGGATTGTAAAACAAATTCAGTTGATCGGATAGGAGGCAGAATAAAAACTCGTAGCTGTAGCAACGTTGTTTACTTGATGTTTTCTTATTTTCTCAGTATGTGCAACAAGAACTACATTATTCATTTCATAATAATGCTAAAAAACATTCCGTTTACTTTTGCTCTCAAAAACCCATTTTATTTGATGTTTAATCGGTCAAAAAAAACCTTTAACTTTCTTCTCCGCAACAACACTTTTCACTTCAATATTTTTCTATAATAATCATTGGCATGATAGTACTCGAATGCAGGTTAAGACTGAAGTTTTTTTTTTGTATTCCAAAACTCATTCTTTTAAAGCTTCCTATTGGCTATATTTGTTCTTTATGTTTTGAAAGCAATTATTTGTTATTTCAAGTTTTCGCTTAATTTCATGAACGTATCTTTCGTCTGATGTTATCCATACTTCCGATGAACTTTTCTACTTGCTTGATTTTGTCATCGCTTAAACTAACTATATAAAAGGTAGGACAATTTTCTTTGTTATAACCATACACTCCGTTTTCGTAAAGATGGTGGTTAGCCCTCTCTTTACGCTTTCCGTTACTACTCTGTCCAGGATTTTTCCTGCAAGATTTACTCGGAAATTGTGAGTATTGCTAATTTTGGGCCCAAAAATGATAATGCCTTTTGTTTCCTTGATCTTTATTTCTGAAATTTTTGAAAGTGTAGGGTGAAAACAAACATCCAAGCATTACGCCTCTTTTTATGCTTGTAAAAACATTCAGTTGATCTTGGATTTTAACAACTGTAGCTTGTGTCCGGTACAACTGTCTTAAAATTTTGAGATCTTTCTCATCGATAACTGTGTTCTCCATCAAAATATAAAAAGTCTGGTTCTGAAACGGGAGATTTCATGTAGTCAGTAAAACTAATTTAACGATCTTGCAATTCAGTACAGTTTAAGGATCTTTAAGGAACCATTATGTATTTATACGATAGATAATTCAGATCACGCGTAATTTAATACCGTTAGTGTTCAATTTTTAAACTGAGAAGCATTGTATCAGGACTGGTTTGAGAAGAAATTTCAAGAATATCTTTCAGGATAGACGTCTTAAATTACAGCAAGGTGACCCTCTTAAATCAATATAACAAAACATGTCTACGCCCACGAAATCTTGATTATTCCAAACTCATTTAAATTTCTCTTAAATGAAATCTAAATGATGATTCTAATTAAAATATGCTTATTCATGCGTCTTGATTGTTTTCTTGTTGGACAATACATTATTGGAACTGGTAGTTGTTTCCTGTTGGACAATGCATTATTGGAACTGGTAGTTGTTTCCTGTTAGACAATGCATTTTTGGAACTGGTAGTTGTTTCCTGTTAGAAAATGCATTACTGGAACTGGCATTTGTTTCTTGTTGGACAATGCATTATTGGAACTGGTAGTTGTTTCCTGTTGGACAATGCATTTTTGGAACTGGTAGTTGTTTCCTGTTAGACAATGCATTACTGGAACTGGTATTTGTTTCTTGTTGGACAATGCATTATTGGAACTGGTAGTTGTTTCTTTTTGGACAATGCATTATTGGAACTGGTAGTTGTTTCTTTTTGGACAATGCATTATTGGAACTGGTAGTTGTTTCCTGTTGGACAATGCATTATTGGAACTGGTAGTTGTTTCTTGTTGGACAATACATTATTGGAACTGGTAGATGTTTCTTGTTGGGCAATGCATTATTGGAACTGGCAGTTGTTTCCTGTTGGACAATGCATTATTGGAACTGGTAGTTGTTTCCTGTTAAACAATGCATTACTGGAACTGGTAGAACAATGCATTATTTGAACTGGTAGAACAATGCATTATTGGAACTGGTAGAACAATGCATTTTTGGAACTGGTAGTTGTTTCTTGTTGGACAATGCGTTATTGGAACTGGTAGTTGTTTCTTGTTGTACAATGCATTTTTGGAACTCGTAGTTGTTTCCTGTTGGACAATGCATTATTGGAACTGGTAGTTGTTTCCTGTTAGACAATGCATTACTGGAACTGGTAGAACAATACATTATTGGAACTGGTAGAACAATGCATTATTGGAACTGGTAGAACAATGCATTTTTGGAACTGGTAGTTGTTTCTTGTTGTACAATGCATTATTAGAACTGGTAGTTGTTTCCTGTTGGACAATGCATTTTTGGAACTGGTAGTTGTTTCTTGTTGGATAATGCATTATTGGAACTGGTATTCGTTTCTTGTTGGACAATGCATTATTGGAACTGGTAGTTGTTTCTTGTTGGACAATGCATTATTGGAACTGGTGGTTGTTTCTTGTTGGACAATATATTATTGGAACTGGTAGTTGTTTCTTGTTGGACAATACATTATTGGAACTGGTAGATGTTTCTTGTTGGGCAATGCATTATTGGAACTGGTAGTTGTTTCCTGTTGGACAATGCATTATTGGAACTGGTAGTTGTTTCCTGTTAGACAATGCATTAATGAAACTGGTAGTTGTTTCCTGTTAGACAATGCATTACTGGAACTGGTAGAACAATGCATTATTGGAACTGGTAGAACAATGCATTATTGGAACTGGTAGAACAATGCATGTTTGGAACTGGTAGTTGTTTCTTGTTGGACAATGCGTTATTGGAACTGGTAGTTGTTTCTTGTTGTACAATACATTTTTGGAACTGGTTGTTGTTTCTTGTTGTACAATGCATTTTTGGAACTGGTTGTTGTTTCTTGTTGTACAATGCATTTTTGGAACTGGTAGTTGTTTCTTGTTCTACAATGCATTATTGGAACTGGTTGTTGTTTCTTGTTGTACAATGCATTTTTGGAACTGGTAGTTGTTTCTTGTTGTACAATGCATTATTGGAACTGGTAGTTGTTTCCTGTTGGACAATGCATTTTTGGAACTGGTAGTTGTTTCTTGTTGTACAATGTTTTATTGGAACTGGTATTTGTTTCTTGTTGGACAATGCATTATTGGAACTGGTAGTTGTTTCTTGTTGGACAATATATTATTGGAACTGGTAGTTGTTTCTTGTTGGACAATACATTATTGGAACTGGTAGATGTTTCTTGTTGGGCAATGCATTATTGGAACTGCTAGTTATTTCTGGCTGGAAAATGCATTATTGGAACTGGTAGTTGTTTCTTGTTAGACAATGCATTACTGGAACTGGTAGAACAATGCATTATTGGAACTGGTAGAACAATGCATTATTGGAACTGGTAGAATAATGCATTTTTGGAACTGGTAGTTGTTTCTTGTTGGACAATGCGTTATTGGAACTGGTAGTTGTTTCTTGTTGTACAATATATTTTTGGAACTGGTAGTTGTTTCTTGTTGTACAATGCATTATTGGAACTGGTAGATGTTTCCTGTTGGACAATGCATTTTTGGAACTGGTAGTTGTTTCTTGTTGGACAATGCATAATTGGAACTGGTATTTGTTTCTTGTTTGACAATGCATTATTGGAACTGGTAGTTGTTTCTTGTTGGACACTATATTATTGGAACTGATAGTTGTTTCTTGTTGGACAATACATTATTGGAACTGGTAGATGTTTCTTGTTGGGCAATGCATTATTGGAATTGCTAGTTATTTCTGGTTGGAAAATGCATTATTGGAACTGGTAGTTGTTTCTTGTTAGACAATGCATTATTGGAACTGGTAGTTGTTTCTTGTTGGACAATATATTATTGGAACTGGTAGTTGTTTCTTGTAGGACAATACATTATTGGAACTGGTAGATGTTTCTTGTTGGGCAATGCATTATTGGAACTGATAGTTATTTCTGGCTGGAAAATGCATTATTGGAACTGGTAGTTGTTTCTTGTTGGACAATATATTATTGGAACTGGTAGTTGTTTCTTGTTGGACAATACATTATTGGAACTGGTAGATGTTTCTTGTTGGGCAATGCATTATTGGAATTGCTAGTTATTTCTGGTTGGAAAATGCATTATTGGAACTGGTAGTTGTTTCTTGTTAGACAATGCATTATTGGAACTGGTAGTTGTTTCTTGTTGGACAATATATTATTGGAACTGGTAGTTGTTTCTTGTAGGACAATACATTATTGGAACTGGTAGATGTTTCTTGTTGGGCAATGCATTATTGGAACTGATAGTTATTTCTGGCTGGAAAATGCATTATTGGAACTGGTAGTTGTTTCTTGTTAGACAATGCATTATTGGAACTGGTAGTTGTTTCTTTCTGACCACTTGCTGAGGAATCGGTTGGTATATTATATAATTTTTGTGTCCGTTATAAGTAAATGTTTGCTTTAAACAGTACTATATTATGATCAAGTGCTCATTCTAAACATGAGTCCATTATAAACAAGTATCCATGTGTGCATGGCTCCGGAAAATGACAATCAAATAATGCTGATTTATTGTATATTTGTTTCTAAAATCACCGCTAACTCATAGCTGTCTAGCGAAAGCTTACCAGAGTTTGTTTTACCAATTGCTATACATTATTGTTGTGTAACAACTACATGCCAGTGGCATGTGCATGTATATTTATTTCACATTTCAGCATACGATATATAGAAAACTATTTTTAAAAATCAGTAAAAGCGTTCTTTGTTTTATTTATTCATTTTCTTAAAGAAATAATTTTAACTGAATTGAATTTTATGACACTGAGGCCCCTTATACTAAAATGTTTGTGAAGGGCTGATTTCTTGAGGTAACAAATAAATCAATGAACGTGTTCTTCCTTTAGTCTAACCTTAGCGTGAATCAAATTGAATTAAAATAAATTATCTGATATCAGTTCTATATATGGAAAAAGTACCTGTACATACATTTTCTTTTACTTGATAATGTAACATTATCGGATAATTAAGAAGTATTTTATTCACGATACGTTTGTCTATATGAACTGTCTTGGAAAGCAAATGTGCTAAAATGCTATTATATGGTTAAAAAAAGCACGGTTATACGATTGGTCATTTCAAAAAAGAAAATGTTGGTTGCAATCGTCATGAAAATATGAAAAAAGAACCCACAGGATTTTAAATTTTGATTACGAAATGTTTACACACACACACACACACACACACACACACACACACATACATACATACATACATACATACATACATACATACATACATACATACATACGCTTCGTTTCATTGTAGTATTAATTTGATATTGTATATTTATATTTGGGGGGCCCCTAGTGGCCGAATGGTCTAAAGCGCTTTCTGTTACAGATCACTACCGTCTCACCTCTGTCTGCGTGGGTTAGAGTCTAAGATTCGGTTAATATAGTTATGTGAGAAAGCTTGCCAGTAGCTTCTCGTGGGTCGGTGGCTCTTTCCGGGGGTTCTCACGGATTCTTCCTCCACCAATAATATTGGCCGCCATGTATAGCCTATCGTGTGCTGAAAAATGGCGTTAAGCCCTAAAACAAACAACAAAAAAATATTTATCTTTGCACACTTTCCTGTCTATTATCAAAATGGAGAGACGTAGGATTTTAAATTAATGTCTCTCATACCTCAAAGACAAGCATTTTGCATGACATGCCACCGAAGCGACAAGAATAGCGACTCATTATTCAAAAGTACATTGGTGTTATCAAGGTTACCATGGTTGTATTTCAAGCAGCCAATCCAAGTTCGTTCCTGGCTGAAGCATATCTTTTGTCGCTAGAATGCTTCAAGGAAAATATATGGGCATCTTTGCTATGTTACGTGCTTAGGCTCGAATAAGCAGCAACACAGAAAGAGTGAAAACTAACAAGCTTGTAAAATTTTAACAATGATTTATTTAAGTACAATTATTTTCATAAAATAAATAAACTTACGGTTTTAGAGAATCAAATCCAACAAATATAGAATTCACAAAATAATCCACTAATGGAATTTCAAGTCCTGATAAATAAATGTTCTAATAGTTCCAGGTTCGAATCTTGACGATGTAATCCAAAATGGCTGACAATGTCACGTGGTACAGTTCTTATTTTTAAATCATCCAAATGAAATTATTAAACATATGTCCTTTTTCCAGATAATTCTTCTTTTCCAAAGAATTGACACAAGTCCAGAATAATATTATTATAACTCAAACAGAAAAATACACAACCAATAACTTACAGCCCAAAGATTCTACTAAAGTTAGCTTCTAAAAAACACAGCTATATATATTGTAATTCTCTCGTAAACAAGAGGAATCATGTGAGTCTGGAAAGTCATGGAAAAAGTACCTTCTTCAAGTCACGTAGAGATAGAATGAACCAGAAGGAAAAATCAGCCACTAATAAAATGCTGTCCCCGAAACCAACCAATAGAATTGAAGACTTGTTGACAATGTCTAAAGCAAGGTCAGATATTGAGGTAACCAAGCCAAGGTCAGCCTGTTTACCAGAAAAGTCCAGGTCAAGTGAATTTTCTAGAAAAATTTCCCATTTAAATAATAATAAACCCTAAATGACAAATTTGGATTTAATAATTAAAAATAAATAAAATTAAATCCAATAGCCGTAACAGCTATTCTTCACATTTTCGCATCCCACAGCCTAAAATGTCAATAATTCTAATCGGTGTGGTGGATTTTATTCATCTGTGATGTTCGTAAATCTTCCACGTACTCCAAAGGCAGCATGGGCAGCTTATAGTAAAAGTCACATGTGGCATTTAAGCGCATTTACGTTTATAAATTTAAAAACTAATTTTAGATTTAAAATATAATTGCAACATAGTTATAACAAATTTATTCAACAAAAGTTCCTGACAAACATTATGGATTGCTATGTACTGTTGCATTGGCAGTTAATTATTAGACTCTGAATAAAAATATAATATTAGTTTGAACTATTACCATTGATGTGGGAACCACTCTACGAAATGTATTATTATATGATTAATCGACAGAGATGTTTGTGGTGAATGCCTCATGTCTGAGTACCAAATGTTTACTGCCAAGTTTCAAAAATCAAACATGCTACATGCTCTCTCTCTCTCTCTCTCTCTCTCTCTCTCTCTCTCTCTCTCTCAAGATTACGCCATCTTTTTGCCGTCTTTAATATACATTATCCAAGGCCTTCTCTTTTCTTTGATTAGAGACAAACAATTAACAGAGTGCTTACTGGTTAGACATTAAAAAACAATCTGAATATAAATTAACCGTGCATAGGTATGCATACACATACTTCTGGAAAGGGCGATAATCTAATAATTGGATTGTAAAACAAATTCAGTTGATCGAATAGGAGGCAGAATAAAAACTCGTAGCTGTAGCAACATTGTTTACTTGATGTTTTCTTATTTTCTCAGTATGTGCAGCAAGAACTACATTAATCATTTCATAATAATGCTAAAAAACATTCCGTTTACTTTTGCTCTCAAAAACCCATTTTATTTGATGTTTAATCGGTCCAAAAAAAAAACCTTTAACTTTCTTCTCCGCAACAACACTTTTCACTTCAATATTTTTCCATAATAATCATTGGCATGATAGTACTCGAATGCAGGTTAAGACTGAAGGTTTTTTGTATTCCAAAACTCATTCTTTTAAAGCTTCCTATTGGTTATATTTGTTCTTTATGTTTTGAAAGCAATTCTTTGTTATTTCAAGTTTTCGCTTAATTTCATGAACGTATCTTTCGTCTGATGTTATCCATACTTCCGATGAACTTTTCTACTTGCTTGATTTTGTCATCGCTTAAACTAACTATATAAAAGGTAGGACAATTTTCTTTGTTATAACCATACACTCCGTTTTCGTAAAGATGGTGGTTAGCCCTCTCTTTACGCTTTCCGTTACTACTCTGTCCAGGATTTTTCCTGCAAGATTTACTCGGAAATTGTGAGTATTGCTAATTTTGGGCCCAAAAATGATAATGCCTTTCGTTTTCTTGATCTTTATTTCTGAAATTTTTGAAAGTGTAGGGTGAAAACAAACATCCAAGCATTACGCCTCTTTGCATGCTTGTAAAAACATTCAGTTGATCTTGGATTTTAACAACTGTAGCTTGTGTCCGGTACAACTGTCTTAAAATTTTGAGATCTTTCTCATTGATAACTGTGTTCTCCATCAAAATATAAAAAGTCTGGTTCTGAAACGGGAGATTTCATGTAGTCAGTAAAACTAATTTAACGATCTTGCAATTCAGTACAGTTTAAGGATCTTTAAGGAACCATTATGTATTTATACGATAGATAATTCAGATCACGCGTAATTTAATACCGTTAGTGTTCAATTTTTAAACTGAGAAGCATTGTATCAGGACTGGTTTGAGAAGAAATTTCAAGAATATCTTTCAGGATAGACGTCTTAAATTACAGCAAGGTGACCCTCTTAAATCAATATAACAAAACATGTCTACGCCCACGAAATCTTGATTATTCCAAACTCATTTAAATTTCTCTTGAATGAAATCTAAATGATGATTCTAATTAAAATATGCTTATTCATGCGTCTTGATTGTTTTCTTGTTGGACAATACATTATTGGAACTGGTAGTTGTTTCCTGTTGGACAATGCATTATTGGAACTGGTAGTTGTTTCCTGTTAGACAATGCATTTTTGGAACTGGTAGTTGTTTCCTGTTAGACAATGCATTACTGGAACTGGTATTTGTTTCTTGTTGGACAATGCATTATTGGAACTGGTAGTTGTTTCCTGTTGGACAATGCATTTTTGGAACTGGTAGTTGTTTCCTGTTAGACAATGCATTACTGGAACTGGTATTTGTTTCTTGTTGGACAATGCATTATTGGAACTGGTAGTTGTTTCTTTTTGGACAATGCATTATTGGAACTGGTAGTTGTTTCTTGTTGGACAATGCATTATTGGAACTGGTAGTTGTTTCCTGTTGGACAATGCATTATTGGAACTGGTAGTTGTTTCTTGTTGGACAATATATTATTGGAACTGGTAGTTGTTTCTTGTTGGACAATACATTATTGGAACTGGCAGATGTTTCTTGTTGGGCAATGCATTATTGGAACTGGCAGTTGTTTCCTGTTGGACAATGCATTATTGGAACTGGTAGTTGTTTACTGTTAGACAATGCATTACTGGAACTGGTAGAACAATGCATTATTGGAACTGGTAGAACAATGCATTATTGGAACTGGTAGAACAATGCATTTTTGGAACTGGTAGTTGTTTCTTGTTGGACAATGCGCTATTGGAACTGGTAGTTGTTTCTTGTTGTACAATGCATTTTTGGAACTCGTAGTTGTTTCCTGTTGGACAATGCATTATTGGAACTGGTAGTTGTTTCCTGTTAGACAATGCTTTACTGGAACTGGTAGAACAATACATTATTGGAACTGGTAGAACAATGCATTATTGGAACTGGTAGAACAATGCATTTTTGGAACTGGTAGTTGTTTCTTGTTGTACAATGCATTATTGGAACTGGTAGTTGTTTCCTGTTGGACAATGCATTTTTGGAACTGGTAGTTGTTTCTTGTTGGATAATGCATTATTGGAACTGGTATTCGTTTCTTGTTGGACAATGCATTATTGGAACTGGTAGTTGTTTCTTGTTGGACAATGCATTATTGGAACTGGTGGTTGTTTCTTGTTGGACAATATATTATTGGAACTGGTAGTTGTTTCTTGTTGGACAATACATTATTGGAACTGGTAGATGTTTCTTGTTGGGCAATGCATTATTGGAACTGGTAGTTGTTTCCTGTTGGACAATGCATTATTGGAACTGGTAGTTGTTTCCTGTTAGACAATGCATTAATAGAACTGGTAATTGTTTCCTGTTAGACAATGCATTACTGGAACTGGTAGAACAATGCATTACTGGAACTGGTAGAACAATGCATTATTGGAACTGGTAGAACAATGCATTATTGGAACTGGTAGAACAATGCATTTTTGGAACTGGTAGTTGTTTCTTGTTGGACAATGCGTTATTGGAACTGGTAGTTGTTTCTTGTTGTACAATACATTTTTGGAACTGGTTGTTGTTTCTTGTTGTACAATGCATTTTTGGAACTGGTTGTTGTTTCTTGTTGTACAATGCATTTTTGGAACTGGTAGTTGTTTCTTGTTGTATAATGCATTATTGGAACTGGTTGTTGTTTCTTGTTGTACAATGCATTTTTGGAACTGGTAGTTGTTTCTTGTTGTACAATGCATTATTGGAACTGGTAGTTGTTTCCTGTTGGACAATGCATTTTTGGAACTGGTAGTTGTTTCTTGTTGTACAATGCTTTATTGGAACTGGTATTTGTTTCTTGTTGGACAATGCATTATTGGAACTGGTAGTTGTTTCTTGTTGGACAATATATTATTGGAACTGGTAGTTGTTTCTTGTTGGACAATACATTATTGGAACTGGTAGATGTTTCTTGTTGGGCAATGCATTATTGGAACTGCTAGTTATTTCTGGCTGGAAAATGCATTATTGGAACTGGTAGTTGTTTCTTGTTAGACAATGCATTACTGGAACTGGTAGAACAATGCATTATTGGAACTGGTAGAACAATGCATTATTGGAACTGGTAGAACAATGCATTTTTGGAACTGTTAGTTGTTTCTTGTTGGACAATGCGTTATTGGAACTGGTAGTTGTTTCTTGTTGTACAATACATTTTTGGAACTGGTAGTTGTTTCTTGTTGTACAATGCATTATTGGAACTGGTAGTTGTTTCCTGTTAGACAATGCATTTTTGGAACTGGTAGTTGTTTCTTGTTGGACAATGCATAATTGGAACTGGTATTTGTTTCTTGTTTGACAATGCATTATTGGAACTGGTAGTTGTTTCTTGTTGGACAATATATTATTGGAACTGGTAGTTGTTTCTTGTTGGACAATACATTATTGGAACTGGTAGATGTTTCTTGTTGGGCAATACATTATTGGAATTGCTAGTTATTTCTGGTTGGAAAATGCATTATTGGAACTGGTAGTTGTTTCTTGTTAGACAATGCATTATTGGAACTGGTAGTTGTTTCTTGTTGGACAATATATTATTGGAACTGGTAGTTGTTTCTTGTTGGACAATACATTATTGGAACTGGTAGATGTTTCTTGTTGGACAATGCATTATTCGAACTGATAGTTATTTCTGGCTGGAAAATGCATTATTGGAACTGGTAGTTGTTTCTTGTTAGACAATGCATTATTGGAACTGGTAGTTGTTTCTTTCTGACCACTTGCTGAGGAATCGGTTGGTATATTATATAATTTTTGTGTCCGTTATAAGTAAATGTTTGCTTTAAACAGTACTATATTATGATCAAGTGCTCATTCTAAACATGAGTCCATTATAAACAAGTATCCATGTGTGCATGGCTCCGGAAAATGACAATCAAATAATGCTGATTTATTGTATATTTGTTTCTAAAATCACCGCTAACTCATAGCTGTCTAGCGAAAGCTTACCAGAGTTTGTTTTACCAATTGCTATACATTATTGTTGTGTAACAACTACATGCCAGTGGCATGTGCATGTATATTTATTTCACATTTCAGCATACGATATATAGAAAACTATTTTTAAAAATCAGTAAAAGCGTTCTTTGTTTTATTTATTCATTTTCTTAAAGAAATAATTTTAACTGAATTGAATTTTATGACATTGAGGCCCCTTATACTAAAATGTTTGTGAAGGGCTGATTTCTTGAGGTAACAAATAAATCAATGAACGTGTTCTTCCTTTAGTCTAACCTTAGCGTGAATCAAATTGAAGTATAATAAATTATCTGATATCAGTTCTATATATGGAAAAAGTACCTGTACATACATTTTCTTTTACTTGATAATGTAACATTATCGGATAATTAAGAACTATTTTATTCACGATACGTTTGTCTATATGAACTGTCTTGGAAAGCAAATGTGCTAAAATGCTATTATATGGTTAAAAAGCACGGTTATACGATTGGTCATTTCAAAAAAGAAAATGTTGGTTGCAATCGTCATGAAAATATGAAAAAAAAACCCACAGGATTTTAAATTTTGATTACGAAATGTTTACACACACACACACACACACACACACACACACACACACATACCTACATACATACCTACATACATACATACATACATACATACATACATACATACATACGCTTCGTTTCATTGTAGTATTAATTTGATATTGTATATTTATATTTGGGGGGCCCCTAGTGGCCGAATGGTCTAAAGCGCTTTCTGTTACAGATCACTACCGTCTCACCTCTGTCTGCGTGGGTTAGAGTCTAAGATTCGGTTAATATAGTTATGTGAGAAAGCTTGCCAGTAGCTTCTCGTGGGTCGGTGGCTCTTTCCGGGGGTTCTCACGGATTCTTCCTCCACCAATAATATTGGCCGCCATGTATAGCCTATCGTGTGCTGAAAAATGGCGTTAAGCCCTAAAACAAACAACAAAAAAATATTTATCTTTGCACACTTTCCTGTCTATTATCAAAATGGAGAGACGTAGGATTTTAAATTAATGTCTCTCATACCTCAAAGACAAGCATTTTGCATGACATGCCACCGAAGCGACAAGAATAGCGACTCATTATTCAAAAGTACATTGGTGTTATCAAGGTTACCATGGTTGTATTTCAAGCAGCCAATCCAAGTTCGTTCCTGGCTGAAGCATATCTTTTGTCGCTAGAATGCTTCAAGGAAAATATATGGGCATCTTTGCTATGTTACGTGCTTAGGCTCGAATAAGCAGCAACACAGAAAGAGTGAAAACTAACAAGCTTGTAAAATTTTAACAATGATTTATTTAAGTACAATTATTTTCATAAAATAAATAAACTTACGGTTTTAGAGAATCAAATCCAACAAATATAGAATTCACAAAATAATCCACTAATGGAATTTCAAGTCCTGATAAATAAATGTTCTAATAGTTCCAGGTTCGAATCTTGACGATGTAATCCAAAATGGCTGACAATGTCACGTGGTACAGTTCTTATTTTTAAATCATCCAAATGAAATTATTAAACATATGTCCTTTTTCCAGATAATTCTTCTTTTCCAAAGAATTGACACAAGTCCAGAATAATATTATTATAACTCAAACAGAAAAATACACAACCAATAACTTACAGCCCAAAGATTCTACTAAAGTTAGCTTCTAAAAAACACAGCTATATATATTGTAATTCCCTCGTAAACAAGAGGAATCATGTGAGTCTGGAAGGTCATGGAAAAAGTACCTTCTTCAAGTCACGTAGAGATAGAATGAACCAGAAGGAAAAATCAGCCACTAATAAAATGCTGTCCCCGAAACCAACCAATAGAATTGAAGACTTGTTGACAATGTCTAAAGCAAGGTCAGATATTGAGGTAACCAAGCCAAGGTCAGCCTGTTTACCAGAAAAGTCCAGGTCAAGTGAATTTTCTAGAAAAATTTCCCATTTAAATAATAATAAACCCTAAATGACAAATTTGGATTTAATAATTAAAAATAAATAAAATTAAATCCAATAGCCGTAACACCTTCCCCCATAAAATAAAAAGAAAGGTTTATATGATAAAACTTTCTTTTTATCACAAACCAATTTACATCTGAGATTAAAAATTACACAATATAATGAATTATACACGGGAAAGAGTGTTTACAATTATTTTATCAAGAAATAGCCTCAAATTTTTAACTTGTCCATGTCCCACAAAATGTCCTAGGAAAGGCACAATAGCACAGCAGAACTCACTTTTAGACAAATTAATTGTCAAACATACATTAGTGAGTCTGTTAAAGAATTATCGACTTGTTGCTAGATGTTCTCTCCAGGTGTCGTTGTAGATGTTGACGTCACAAATCTCTAGACCAGTGATGAACATTTTTATGAGACGTTGAAATGGACTTTCTTTATATTAGTAGAGTCCTTTTGGAGTCGCAATGTTGAGTTTTCCTTTGCTCTTTCCGTAGTGGAATCGGCCAAAATCCTTTCAGAAGGTCAGAATTTGGTGACGTACTTGGCATTCCCAATTTTATCAATAGAATAGTCACTTCTTGTTAATGGGAATGAATCTGTTTTTGTCACTCTGTTCACCTTCCTATAATCAATACACATACGGAGAGTTTTATCTGCTTTAGGAACAAATATGCATAGTGAACTCCAATCACTTTTACTGGGCTTGATAAAATCATTCTCCAGCAAATATTGAATTTCCTTTTTCAAGTATTCCTGTTTGAGTGGACTCGTCCAGCATGGATGCTGTTTGGAATTTTTAATTTCAACGTCATGAAAATTTTGTTTGTCCTTGTAAGAATATCTGGACATAAGTGCTCATATAATAATAACTTTCAGTTCATTTCTTTCTTGCACTTGCAAATGTGAAAGTTTCTGGTCTAGATTTGTTTATAATTTCTGAATTCCAACAATTCGTCGCTCCAATTTCAGTCGAATGATGATATTCCTTCACTAAATAGGACTGGTACAATTAAATTAATTACATATTTAACATGGCTATTTCTTTCAATACACTGGTACTTCTATAATTAATTTAGATCCCAGGAGCACTAATACTATAACTTAATTCATTTTCTTCTTAACTTTGTAAGGGCCGTAATATCTAATTTGAAGAAAAGTAAGAAGAATGAACAAGAGTAACACAACTCCATTATCAAACTCAAAAATTCTCTCCCTTTCAGTTCTTTCAAACCTTAGCTTCATTTTTAACTTTAATTGATTACTTGACTTGGTCTTAGATAAGGAATCTACACAATCTACCATAATTCCACTGAATGTTTCATCAAACGTAGGAATAGGTTGCAGATGAGCCTTGCGTATCTTCTGATTTGGTTTTCCTACCATTTGACAAGTATGACAAGACCTACAGTATTTGGCAACATCACTTTTGATTTTTGGCCAATAGAAATGAGTTAAGATCTTGTGATACATTTTATTAATCCCTAAATGACCAGCCAAAGGAGTTTCATGGGCCAGATTAAGTATTTCCTGTCTGTAAGGTTTTGGAACTACTATTTGATAGTTCACTGACCATTCATCACCAGCCTGTACCTCGGGAGGTCTCCATTTTCTCATAAGAATTCCATTTTTAATGAAATAACAGACAGGAACTTCAATAACTTCAGTCTCATTTATGACCCTTTGAAACAAACAGGAGATCTCAGGATCTTTTTCCTGTTCAACGACAAGTGACTACTGTCGTTTATCACCCTGATTAAGAGAATGAGTTATTAAAAGAGGATCACTATGATCAATACCTTCTGATTGATCTAAACCAAGAGTAAAAGTGATCTCATCAAAAACCTGACCTATACAAGTGCCAGTTGAAGGAATGCTGTCTTCTGTAACATCACTCTCAAAATCATCACCCTGATTAAATAAAGAGAATGAGTTGTCAAAAGAGGATCACTATGATCAATACCTTCTGATTGATCCAAACCAAGAGTAAAAGTGACCTCATCAAAAGCCTGACCTATACTAGTTTCAGATAAGGGAATACTGCCCTTTTCAACTTCATTCTCAAGAGCTTTCTTTACCATAGCTCTAGTAACCGTACAAGCTTGAAGTATATCAGTAATTTCTTTCTCAATTGGATCAACTTTCTGATCCAAATTAGGCTTGTCAGTTACAAGTGGATTAACCACAACCTTGTCTCCAGCTAAGTCGTTGCCTAGCAATAAATCTATTCCCTCAACAGGTAAAACCGAGACTGTTCCGATTGTCACAGGTCCTGACACTAAGTCTGATGACAAATTTACACAATGGAGAGGAACATTAACAAAGCAGCACTCTAACCCCTGAATAAGAACACTTTCATTAGAAGAAGACTTCTCAGATAAAGGCAAAGTACCTGATAATAAAAGACTCTGAGAGGCTCCTGTGTCCCTTAAAATTTTAATAGGGGTGGGATTGGCTGAATCACCCAAAAGTGATACAGAACCCTTCGATATGAATGGTTCATAATTCTCCATATCAAAATCAGACTGGGATTTATTAGACCCAACAAATGTATTGCTTTCAATACATGACTGTGACCTTGACCTCTTGTAAATAAGAGCATTTGGAACTGGTCTATCTTGATTCTGTTGCCTATTTTTCAATTTGTAGCAATCAGAAATAACGTGTCCTTTTTTCTTGCAAAAGTTACACGTCGGAAGAGACAAGGATCTAGAATCAAACTTCTCTGAAGTCTGATTTTTGAAAGTTGTGTTAGTTTGAGTTTTAGAAGGGCTTGAATTAGGCGGAAATTCTTTTCTGCCATTAAATTGTTGAGTAGAAGTCTTGTTAACAAAAGGAACTTTATGTGTCAAAGAATATTCGTCAGCAGCTCGAGCAGCATTTTCCAAGGTTTCAATCTTATGCTCCTCAAGATAAGTTTTAACATCACTATGAACACAGTTTTTGAACTCTTCAATTAATATAATTTGCTTGAGATTTTGATAATCTTGCTCAACTTTCTTGGCTAAACACCATCTATCAAACAACTGCTCTTTTTGTCTAGCAAATTCGACATGAGTTTGTCCAGCTTCTTTTCTGTAATTTCTAAATTTTTGCCTATAAGCTTCAGGAACCAACTCACAACCTCTTAAAATGCATTCTTTAACTACGTCATAATCACCACTTTGCTGAACAGACAGTGAAATGTAAATCTCACTAGCCTTACCAGTAATTACACATTGTAGTAACTGAGTCCAATTTTCTCTTGGCCACTTTAAATTTTCTGCAACTTTTTCAAAAAGAATAAAATATTTGTCTACTTCTTTTTCTTTAAAAGGGGGCACTAATCTAATATTCCTTGCTAAATCAAAATTCTGATTTGAAATATGATGGTGATTCTCACTTGCCAGCTCTAATTCTTTCATTTTACACTGATATTCCCTTTCTTCCTTCTCTCGCTCTCGTTCAATTTGTTTTTCTTGTAACCTTTCCTGTAATTCCAGTTTCTTAGACTCTAATTCAGATTGTAATTGTCTTTCTTTCTCCCTTTCTTGTCTCTCTCTCTCTACTCTTTTTCTCTATCAATCAGCATCTGCTCTTTTTGTAATTCAATTTGTTTCTCTTTCTCCTCTCTCTCAATCCGCATTTGCTCTTTTTGCAATTCAATTTGTTTCTCTTTCTCCCTTTCCTGAAACTCCAGCTTCTTTAACTCTAATTCCATCTGGAATTTTAATTCTAATTCCTTTAATTTTATGTCAGAGTTTGATGCAGACTTACTGACTGGAATCAAAGCACTTTGTTCCAAAACATCCTGTTCTACCAAATACTGGACCAAAAAATCTTTTTGATATCTTGTTTCGTTAAAGAAGCCTTCACTTCAGAAAGATCGTATTTTCTGGCAAGTTGAACCAACTCGTCTTTTTTTAAAAGATCTAATTGCTCCTGGGTAGGATTAGAAAGAAATATTTCTACCTTAGATGTCATTTTGATACAAGCGTGTCAATCTCACTAATGATTTAAAATTTTCCAAAACTAGGGGAAATTCAAATTTAAATTCAAATTTATTTCAATCTCAATCCCGAGACGATAGCCACCAATTCTATGTTACGTGCTTAGGCTCGAAAAAGCAGCAACACAGAAAGAGTGAAAACTAACAAGCTTGTATAACTTTAACAATGATTTATTTAAGTACAATTATTTTCATAAAATAAATAAACTTACGGTTTTAGAGAATCAAATCCAACAAATATAGAATTCACAAAATAATCCACTAATGGAATTCCAAGTCCTGATAAATAAATGTTCTAATAGTTCCAGGTTCGAATCTTGACGATGTAATCCAAAATGGCTGACAATGTCACGTGGTACAGTTCTTATTTTTAAATCATCCAAATGAAATTATTAAACATATGTCCTTTTTCCAGATAATTCTTCTTTTCCAAAGAATTGACACAAGTCCAGAATAATATTATTATAACTCAAACAGAAAAATACACAACCAATAACTTACAGCCCAAAGATTCTACTAAAGTTAGCTTCTAAAAAACACAGCTATATATATTGTAATTCCCTCGTAAACAAGAGGAATCATGTGAGTCTGGAAGGTCATGGAAAAAGTACCTTCTTCAAGTCACGTAGAGATAGAATGAACCAGAAGGAAAAATCAGCCACTAATAAAATGCTGTCCCCGAAACCAACCAATAGAGTTGAAGACTTGTTGACAATGTCTAAAGCAAGGTCAGATATTGAGGTAACCAAGCCAAGGTCAGCCTGTTTACCAGAAAAGTCCAGGTCAAGTGAATTTTCTAGAAAAATTTCCCATTTAAATAATAATAAACCCTAAATGACAAATTTGGATTTAATAATTAAAAATAAATAAAATTAAATCCAATAGCCGTAACAGCTATTCTTCACATTTTCGCATCCCACAGCCTAAAATGTCAATAATTCTAATCGGTGTGGTGGATTTTATTCATCTGTGATGTTCGTAAATCTTCCACGTACTCCAAAGGCAGCATGGGCAGCTTATAGTAAAAGTCACATGTGGCATTTAAGCGCATTTACGTTTATAAATTTAAAAACTAATTTTAGATTTAAAATATAATTGCAACATAGTTATAACAAATTTATTCAACAAAAGTTCCTGACAAACATTATGGATTGCTATGTACTGTTGCATTGGCAGTTAATTATTAGACTCTGAATAAAAATATAATATTAGTTTGAACTATTACCATTGATGTGGGAACCACTCTACGAAATGTATTATTATATGATTAATCGACAGAGATGTTTGTGGTGAATGCCTCATGTCTGAGTACCAAATGTTTACTGCCAAGTTTCAAAAATCAAACATGCTACATATATCTGTTATGGTATCTAATTTGTTCCAGTGAGATCCAAACACTTAGCATGATGTAAACAGTAATAAGATAATTTAACAAAGTAATCAAAAGGGACTGATGACACTCCGATAGCCGCATATTAAAACTGAAACATAAATGTCGTTTTGCTTATACTGGTTTTTAAATGTTCTTTTCCTCAGTATCATTTGCAAAGGAAGCAAAGTATTTAAATGTAAATTATATTACTTTGAATAAACACAAAAGGAGCAAAGGATCTCATACCGACCCTATTACAGACTCAGATGTAAAGCATGCTGTCAAAGTCCTTAATACTTGCTCAGGACTTTCACATTAATTACATGTCGTGATTGATATTTGGTGGTTCTGGAAAATATAATGCCTCAGAGTAAATTGATCAAGAGCATGGTATAGATAACAGCCTTATCATATAAAACCAACAAAACCTTTATGCATAAATCAACGTTTCCAACCTTTATGAAATGCAATTAGTCAGAAGTCAGTGATATTTTCATACGGGAATTAAGTCACTATATTAGCCAGAGAACTTTATTCAAAACGATTATACCTATTTTTTTACTGAAGCAATCAAGATTTACTTTATTTACACTGTTACTTTATTTAGTCCTTTTCAAAATCTGTTGGTTATTCTAATTTTGAAAATTAAAAGGGGAAACATCCTCTTATTCAAAACATTTTGCAGTTCAGTTGGAATCCTCTGCAGATTATGCATAAGACACCCAAAATGGCATTTACATTTAATTAGATCTATAGCGCTGAATTCAAAATTGTTTTAACGCGGCTTAGAGGGTGATTGGTGTTATTAAAAACAAGAGTAGACGAAACGAAACGAATGGATTTAATAGCTTTATTACCACTTTTGCTTTTTATTACTATTATCAATTTTAAACACACGTTAGGTGAATATTAAACTTCATTTTAAGGTAGAAGCGCTAAGCCACAAGCAATAAAGTGTTAAAAAAATAAACAATACAAATGCAGAGTTGTTATAAGGTATTAAGGACGAATTTAATTTTTGTATTAGAATGTCCATCTTACATTACGTTTTTACAAACAAGAAACAAAATATAATAGGAAATTTAAGAATATTTTTCTGAGTTTTTAAACTTCACAGTGAATTATGGAAATCTGGCATATAATCGTTCAATGAATTAATGTTGTTCCTGTCTTTCCCATTATATGTCAAATTATAAAGAGTAGGACAGACACAAAGCAGGAAGAGGTTATAGAGAAAATTAGATAGAATGCAATAGAAATGATAAAGTAAGGTATGATCGGTGAAAAAAAAAGGAATAATAGACACATACTGAAACAATAAAGAATGGACGAAAAGTGTTGGAGGTGGACAAGTTA